>PISX010007790.1:0-86585 GCA_004024625.1 Mellivora capensis
AAAAAAAAAAAATCTCGGGACGCCTGGGTGGCTCAGTTGGTTAAGCGGCTGCCTTCGGCTCAGGTCATGATCCCAGCATCCTGGGATCGAGTCCCACATCAGGCTCCTTGCTCGGCGGGGAGCCTGCTTCTCCCTCTGCCTCTGCCTGCCACTCTGTTTGCCTGTGCTTGCTCTCTCGCTCTCTCTCTCTGACAAATAAATAAATAAAATCTTTAAAAAAAAATAAATCTTAAAAAGAAGTATCCTTAGGGGCACCTGGGTGGCTCAGTCATTAAGCATCGGCTCAGGTCATGATCCCAGGGTCCTGGGATCGAGCCCTGCATTGGGCTCCCTGCTCAGCAGGGAGCCTGCTTCTCCCTCTCCCACTTCCCCTGCTTGTGTTCTCTCACTGTGTGTCTCTCTGTCAAAGAAAGAAATAAAATCTTTTTTCTTAAAGAAGTATCCTTAAACAGTTTTTGTTGCATTACACTTTGCACGGATTCTACAGACTACTGAGTGGGCTCATAAAGACACTCGGGAGAGTAAGCTGCAGCAGGCTCTGAATGCCTCGCTGTCTCCCTTTATTGCGCCTGCGCTCTAGGGTCTCTCGAGGCTTTTCCCCGATATGCTGACTACTCAGGAGCTGAGTGCTCCGATGTTTGAGGCTGCACGGTACGATGTGCCCAGGTGTTCTTAACCTTCTTCTGACATGGACCCTTTGGGCTCAGTGGTACCCTCCTCAGAAGAGTGGTTGGAAATGCATAAAAATAAATGCATAAGAATTGATTAACAACATATGTCAACATGGGTGCTAGAGTAATATGTGCTTCTTCAGGAAATCATTAAATAACTAAGTCTAATAACTACCCCAGGTCTGAAGCGTAACGAGGACAAACGATGTTTCTAAAATATCCGTAACTTTAATGTGATATGAAAGCATCTTTCATCTCCATTAGTGACTAAGTCACAGGTACTCCTAATACTACCATGGTCTATGGCCTACATACGTCATTGAAGAAAAACTGAATTTTCAGTGAGAGGTTAGTGAAAATCAAGAAGTATTTTTCCCATCCAAGGTCACGGAACCCATGGATTCTCAACCATGACTCAGAACCCTTGGCTAGGGAGGCAGAGGGCCAGGAGGAGAGCAGGAAGGCAAGACCTCAAAGGCAGACCAAATAATAACAGGAGTTTTCTCCACGTGGTGGAATTTCCAGAGTGATTTCCATATGCATTTTCTGAATTTTCTGCAATGATGCTTTACTTGTGTAATTAAAAAACAAACAGCTTAATAAATACTATATTTTTGTTTGTCTTAAAAACCTGGAAGAGTAGCTAATAAATTTTAGACAGTTGTTGGGGCACCTGGGTGGCTCAGTCATTAAGCGGCTGCCTTCGGCTCAAGTCCTGATCCCAGGGTCCTGAGATCGAGCTCCGCGCTGGGCTCCCTGCTCAGAAGGAAGCCTGCTTCTCCCTCTCCCATGCCCCCTGCTTGTGTTCCCTCTCTCACTGTGACTCTCTCTGTCAAATAATAAATAAAATCTTTTAAAAAAATTTATACAGTTGCTTATAAGCTACATTTTTACAGGGTCGCCACTTAAAAAAGACTTTCAACTTTCTCTAACTCCTTAAGTATTATGACGACTTTAATCATTCCTATGTTCTTACAAGCCCAGAAAAAAATTCACTAGAATTTTTTACTCTGGAGTTAAGTGGAACAAAAAGACAAACTGTCACAACTGCAGACGTTTGTCTGGTTTTTTGCCAAGTCTAATTCCAAAACCAGCTGAAAATATTAGAACAAATTAGGACTTAATATGGGCTGATACCTTCTGCTGTTTATAAAAACACCAAAAAAACACACAGAAATTCACATTTTAAAAACATATTATTAAATATCTATATATAGACAAATTTAAAATTTAACTTATCAAAGTAATGTCAAAACTTAAGTATCACTAGAAGTCCCAGAAAAACCAAAATGCTTTAATCTTTTCAAAAATAATCCACATGTAGAAAGTCAGTTTGTGCTTAAAAGTGCTCAAGCTTGTGTTTTAACAACGTGGAATGTTGCAAAGAAGACGGGAACAAAGGGAAATGTGCATATCTCAGAAGCCTTCTTTGCCTTCTTTCAAATCTAAAAATAAAACCTTTGGACTGCCCTATTAATAAATCTAGAAAATGGATGCCTTTTTTTGTAGAAAGCTTTCACAAACAAAGAAATAAAAATATCTTCTTGGTTAATAGGACCAAAGGATGTAAACATAAACCAGATGTCAATGCCCGGTTCTCTAAATTCCATTCTCCCTCTGGGCTCTGGTGGGGCTTCTGCTGCAAAGATGTTTCTATGGCCCAAGGAGACATGTTGAATGAAGGTCTACACAGAGCGACACGGACCAAGCTCAAGAGCCAACTACGGAGCGAAAAGAACGAGTTGCAGAATGTTACACAGAGCAGGAAAGCCTCCGGCACGTTTGTGAAGACAGTTTTGAGTGTTATACATTATTATGTGGTACACAGCACACAGCTTGCACAGAGAGTGTCCCCGCTCCCTTTGGGGACAGGCTAGCCCGGGGAGGCAGGGCGAGCTAGCGCAGGCGCAGCCAGGACCTCACTGGGCCCATCACACCGGAACCCCCAGGAGGAGGAGGATGTGAAGAGGGCAAAATGCTAACATTTCTTTTCTTTTTTTTTTTTTAGATTTTTAAAATTTCTTTATTTGACAGAGATCACAAGCAGGCAGAGAGAGAGGAGGAAGCAGGCTCCCCGCTGAGCAGAGCCCCGATGCGGGGCTCGATCCCAGGACCCTGAGATCATGACCTGAGCCGAAGGCAGAGGCTTTGACCCACTGAGCCACCCAGGCGCCCCAAAATGCTAACATTTCCTAAGTGTGAGCAGAACGCGCCCGAGCAGCTAGCACGTGAGCAGGGAGGCAGAAGGCCAGGAGGACAGCAGGAAGGCAAGACCTCGAAGGCAGAAGGTCAGGATGGCCTGCGGGAGGGCAGAGAAGCAGGCGCGCAAACAAGCAGCACAGAGCGCTCTGCTCTAACCTTCTGGGCCCAGGCTCGGAGGGGTGACAGTGCTGCCAGCCATGGCGGCTCACTGGGGTGGACCCGGTCCCTGACGAGAGAGTGAGCTTGCTTACACACTGCTTCCTGCACCATGAAAATCTTGGTTAAAAAAAAAAAAAAAGGAAAAATCAGAGGAGCTAAGCAGCGGCTTTGGCACCAGAGTTGACTCTCACGATACCCAGCTCCTCTCAGTATCAAGCACGGGAGAAGGAAGTGTGTTGGAGAAGGGGAAGCCCTCTCCTCACGGGTCTCGTGGCGGGAAGGAAGGTTCCATAAAGAGACCTGAAGTGGGAGTCCTGGGCACCTGATGGGTGGGTGGGAAGTCACTCAGGGCAGATGGCCTTCAGAGCAGTGTGGGATGGAAAGGGGACAGGATGGATGGCCAGAGCTCCTCACACTGCCTTCTGGGGCTCAGGGACATCTCAGCATGTGGTGCAACTTAGAGGGAAAGCAGAGCGCATCTGGCACAGCTGGTGTGGCGTGTCTCATTTCCTATTAGCGCGCTCTGCAAACAAAAATGCTCCTTGCCCTCAGGCCCGACTTGCTACCCCTGTGTCCTCTCTGTACTCCAAATTCCTCAGACCCAGCCCACCAGTCAGTTCTCTCTTGTCTTAGCCTCTGAACATGGTCTCTCCCCAACTCATACTTTCTTCTGGACTAGCTAATGTCGCCTTATCGTTCAGGTCTTGGTAGTCCCTTTTCAAAGAAGTCACTTCCCTGACCCTCACTTCCAAGTGTAGGCGGGGCCCCTCTACCATTTGTGTGCTCCCTCAGTGGTCAGCGCTCTTCCGTCATAGCATCTATCCCCTTGTAAAGTAAAGGTCTGTCTGCCCATACGTATCTTCCTTTAGATCAGAAGATAGCTAAGGGTAATCCACAGCACCTCGTACAGCACATGACACATAATACATGCTAAACTGGTATAGGGTAAATTAATCACGTGTTGCTCCGTAAAGAGTACAAGAATCGAAGAGAAACGAAGCAAGAGCAATCTTGTCCTGAATACTTCCAGGAGATTCCTTATGCGTATTACAGTACAAATAAGACAGAAGGTCCAGCAGCTTCAGGAGACCTTTCAACTCTGAGTCCCAAGGAGCCACTGCAACTTAGTACCAAAATAAAAATGCTCCATTTTCTTCAAAATTCACAAATGAGAATTGGCTGAAATTCCCCTTGTCAAGTAAAGGGTCCCGCCTCATAGGCTCTGCTCACATGAGGTCACATCTGATGAAAGGGAAGTTTCTGAAGTTTTGCTTTCTAGCGCTAACTGCTAAAAATTATTTCTTCCTATAGCCTA
Source organism: Mellivora capensis (assembly GCA_004024625.1). NCBI lineage: Eukaryota > Metazoa > Chordata > Mammalia > Carnivora > Mustelidae > Mellivora > Mellivora capensis. The sequence continues at coordinate 4,348 of PISX010007790.1, forward strand.
ATTAACGGCTCTCTAGTCTCTACAAATAGCACCGCAACCATAAATTTGTGTTCATCTACTCATACGCAGTCTTTTCTTTAGAACTATGCAATTAACAGGGCACCTGGGTGGCTCAGACGGTTAAGCGTCTGCCTTTGGCTCTGGTCATGATCCCGCGGTCCTGGGATTGAGTCCTGAGTCGGGCTCCCTTCTCAGTGGGGACCCTGCTTCTCCCTCTGTCTCTCTCTCTCTCTCTCTCTCATGAATAAATAAATAAAATCTAAAAAATAAAACTATGTAATTAACAGGCCACCCATGATTTAGCAATATCTCTCCAAGTTTAAAATGCATATACTCTTTAAGCCAGCAAGTCCCACATCTAGGAATTTCTTCTACAACCCTTAAAAAGAATGATATGGCTCTATAGAAACGGATATCAATCTCCAAGATACATTAACTAAAAACAGCAAATTTTGGAAATGTGCAAGGTGTTTTACCGTTTGTGTAAAAACGCACACCCCCCCTTGTGTGTGTACATGCCCACAAAATATGTAAACACAATTATAAACTAGGTAACAATATGAAGTATCTAGAATAGTCAATTTCATAGAAACAGAAAGCAGAAGAAGGGTAGTAGCCAGGTGGGGGAGGGGGAACAGGGAGTTAGGGTTTAATGGAGATGGTTTCAGTTTTGCAAGATGAGAAGGGTTCTGGAGATACATAATGGGGATGGTTGCACAAGAATATGCTTAATGTCACAGAAGTGTACATGTAAAAGTGGCTAAAATGCTAAATGTTATGTTAGGTATATTTTACCACAATCTAAAAATTCCACCCAGGTGCATGTGCATAGGCACACACACACACAATTAATAAGAAACTGGTAATGGTGGCTACCTCCAGAGAGAGAAATGGATATTTGGGGACAGCGTGGCAAGTAGCTCTTTAATCATATAACCTCTTACACAACCTTTTTCATTCTGTACTATATACCCATTTTTAAAAGTTCATTAAAAAAAACCCAGCCTATACAAGAAGCTTTTTCTTAATTATAAGTGATTTATATCCTTTATCTAAGTAAAAAATATTTTTCAATCCAAATCAGGATTCCACTTCAGTTTTAAGGTTATTTATTAGATTTAAATGATGCAAGCTGCAAAAAATTACTTTTTCCCTAAGAATATATTCACCAAAAGCCTGCCTTTATTTTTATGAGCTATTACAGAAATGCTTCAAAATCATCATAGAAGAAAATTACCATTTTTATCAGTACACAACTTTTATTCCATCACAACCAAGCTAGCTGAATATAGAACTGTTTCACCAGCAAAAAGCCCTCATCATAATTCAAGACAAAAATCAGCCTGCAATTACACGAGTTAGGAAACAAACGACGCTTATGTTGCAGTCTACCCTAAGCTCTTACTTCTGTGTCAGAATCTAAAACACACACGCACACGCACGCATATATGCACGTGCATGCACACACACCCTCTGGATTCCTCCTAGTTTATCCAAAACCTACTTTGTGAAGATCCGCTATTTTCTGGAGTCTTCTGGAACGAGCACTGGAGCCGTTGCCACTGGTACTGCAGCCTCTTTGGTCCCACCCAAGTCAGGGAGAAAGCGGCACTTGCAGGGCCCCACCCAGACTGCCTCTGCCTTGAATCAGGGGCTCAAGGACTTGTTGGGGGGAATGAACAGATGATTATATGCTGACCAGCTAGCCATCAAGTCTCACAAAGAAAAACTTCAGAAAGAAAAAAGTAAGAGATGCTTTGCTCACTCGAACTCAAGTCTAAAAGTGAAGACTTCACTAAAGGTGGAGACGAGGCGACTGCCTCACCGAACGGCTACGACACAACCGGCTAAGTGGGCTCTAGACCTCATCCTGACCCAAAGCGCCACACGAAAGAGGCATTTTTCTAACCATATGAAAAACAGGAAAACTTACCTATAATTCTTTTGTACGTATCAATATAGTACATCAATCTTTTTTTAGGAAGAAAAATATACGGATGGATACTGACGTGTTCTTAAGGTAGGAAAGGACTTTCTTTCTAAATATAAAGGCGAAAGAAAAAAAATCCTAACAGAAATTTTATATATCAAAAAAGACAAGCAGAATCAAAAGATATACGACAAGGTAGGAGAAGTATCTGCGTGATGACAGAGTACCCTTGACACATTACAAGTTCTTACAGATCAACCGAAAAACAAATATCCTGACGGAGGAACAAAGGCAGAACACCGACAGGCAAGCAACTCACAGAGACCAAATACAAATGGCTGATGATTAGTGAGGTCCGGCCTCAGTAAAAACCCAAGGAGCACAGATTTAAAAGATGGGCATCCAATTGTGGGAGGGTGTGGGAAGAGGCACTTTCTCATACTGTCATGGGAACCGCGACAGCCACTTTACGAGGCGAAGTGGTGGCGCCTTCAGCAATTCCGAGTCTAGGCAGCTGTTCTTCGGAAAGACTGGCACATGTGGAAGTTCAATCCAGCAGCATCCTTAATATGAACCATCGGGAAAGTCAACAAGGGACAAGGCATGACAGTCAGTGAGCACCAGATCACACCGCCACTTAACAGAAACGAGGCAGAGAGAAATATATCACAAGAACAGATACAAAATATGTATAGTATCATCCCCATTTTGTTAAAACACAAAATGTGCATATTTGTACAGCCTGAGAAGATTCAGAAGGACCTGCATTTATAGTTGTTACTCTGGGTATCGCGAGCATGGAGAGTAATGGTGAGCTTTCATCTTTTTACATGGTATACTTTAAAATGGTTTTCTATAACAGCATGCATTATTTTTATAATTTCTTAAAAAAGAAAAAAAAGAAAAATAACAAGAAAGTTATCTAGTAAAGACAGGTTCTGTCCTTGCAGAATTCCCTTCAGTTTCTTGAAGCTCAAATGGCTGTGTCTTTTCCACTCGTAACACATATTTTTCTAAATAACTCTTCCTTTCTACATGTCTTAGAAGAAACTATATAGACTGACCACTGCCTGTTTTATAAAATCCATTCATAATCTGAGAAAAAGACTATGAAAAACATAAACCACCCCCAGGCCTCACATCTACCAGAAGAAACGCATTCACTGCCATGATACATTTAGTCCACACCATTTCTGAGACAATGCACAAAGCACCAGCCACACAACTCCCACCAGCATAAATATGTGGTGTACAAAGGATGTCCTGTCAGCAGGGCCCGGAGTACACCCCACAGCAATAAAGGAGAAATGACAATTTGAGTCACAGGATCAGGACTGGAACCAAATTTGGGACTTGGAGGCAGCGCAATGCTCCTCACTTTGTTCCACACCTTCTATTCTCCCTTACCCCAACCATGCCCTTACACAGTCCTCTAACAGGCCATGTTATGGATGGCCACAAAACTTTAGACTCGGGTGTCAGAAACCACCAGAGAGAGACAACAAAGTGCTACCTGGGGGTCTCAGCCGGAATCACAATGGCAGCATATGCGTAAACTCCTATTTTTTCTTAGGAAAAGGAATGGAGAAATTCAATCAGTACGTTCTGCCTTACCACATGGAATTTTGAAATCCAGGTGTCAAAACATCAAATGTGGAGTGACCACTGATTTTAAAAAAGATTGAAATATTGAGCCTGACAGTTGAGAATTAAGGAACCACTCATTTTTACAAAATTAAATCCCACACAATGGCACCAAAGTGGCCAAAAGTGTGGCTTATAGAGCACCTGAGTGTCAGACCTCACATGGCTTGGATCCTCAGCTTTTCCAAAGGCATTCAATCTACTCTAGAGTCTCAAGAGCCAGACCCGTGTCTGGGTGCTCTCTTTAGTTCCCGTGGGAGGAGGGTAGCAAGCACAGCCATTAGCCGTGGGCTCTGTGGTTCTGTGACAGCTTTCAGGAAGCTGTCCTTCTAGGGGGCCGCACACCAGCTCCCAGATCTGAAAATGTTTTACCACTGCTCACTAACATTGACCAGGAAGTCATTTACCTAAAACCAAAGCAAACAAAGCACCATGCTGAAGACCGCTAGGCAACAGCAGCCGTGGCAGATGAAGGGCTCAGTCAGAGCGCCCTCGGCTCAGCTGACCTGCTTCAAGGTGAACTGAAGTTGCAGATCACCAGTTCCGGCTCTAATCTGACGCCCGCCCCCAGATCACGCTGTGGCTACCAAGTAACCCTACCCAAACTGACCTTTCAGGGCTCAGGGAAGTGACTTTTTTTTATTATATGGCACAGTTTGGCACAGTTATATCTTTAGTCTTTGGGGTACTTTTATACTGTCCAAGAGTAGTACATCTTGTTTTTTTTTTCCTTGTTTTGTTTTTTTTTTTTTTTTAAAAACAGATGGCCAAACCAGGACATATACTAAAAAAAAAAAAAGGAAGGTTACTTACCTGAGCCCTAACATTCCAGCTACCATGGAATCCTGTTGGAGCTGGTCTACAGAAGCAAGATGTATTCTGGGGAGTCACATGTCACATCAAAGCAGGAACTGGTGAGTCTGTATTTTTATGGAGCCTAAAACAAAGAAAATCGTAAGTTGAAAGCCCCCATTGTGCTGCACGACCTTTTTCCCAGGGCTATTTGGGACATTTTGAAGATAAACATATAGACAAAGTACTATGCTATTTCCCAGCTTACCTACTAGAAACAAAGGATAAACCGCAAATTACTAGCACATAACACACATACTAAAATAAAGATTCATGTGTGTTAGAACCGACACTATCACAAGTCACCTCTGAGGGACACTTTGGCACTTTGGCACTATAAAGCGTACTGTCAGTGGTGATCCCTGGTATTTCTTGCACTACGTCATACAGAAAGGCTCAGGGAGAGAAAACATGTTCAAGAGAACATTCAACATCAAAATGTCATCCCAAAAAGAACACGTGAAATCCAGAGGCAAAGTCTCCCTTCTTTTTCAAGCAGCTGAATTTGAAATGAGCTGCTGCAACATCACTTAAAGGAGCTTTAACCCTGAGGGGGCGGGGGGGGGGGGGGAGGAGAAGCAGCACCAACAGAAACCAAACGCCCTGGGAGATCCAAAGCCCTCCTCCAATATACGCAAGTCTGTTTCAGAGCAATCACTTTTAAGCCTCTCAGATCAGTTAAATCACAATGCTTAACAAACTAAGTTATTAGTTTGATGGTTTCTCTTTTGCTTTTGAATATATTCAAAAGAAGACTTCTATCATTACGTTTTTCATCAAGATAACATCATTTCCTTGTTAAAATCTAAACTGCCCCATATTAGCTAATCTCTGGTTAGCGTGGGGGCCCAAGAGCAGCACTTCCACCTTTACACTAAAAAAGCCTCGAGTATACAATTTAGAGACTATTCACACTAACAATTACTCATGTAATTAAACCCAGAGAAAGGGCAACACCAACCAAGTCTTCTACAGCTGGTCTATAACTACTAGGATGGTACCTAGAATTATCTATTGAGGTGCAGTGAGGCCTTACAATTCCCTTTAACAGTGGAGTCCTAGAATACTTTGAAATCCAGATGTCAAGGTAACAGTACTACTCAGTTAGCTATATAATAAAAATCAAACCAGTATCTTGGCTGGGAGGCCCTGGCAAAGCTACAACTTCTCACAGCCATGGTTTTTTACTTGTAAACTGAGGGAGCTGGACTAAGGTTCCTTCCAGCTCTGAAATTTTTAAGATCTTTGATTAACTCAAGATTTCACGGAAAAAAGAGCAAGCAAATGAAAGCAGGTAAGTAAAAACCCAATGAAACAGTAATTTGCACGTTCATATATACGATGCCCCCAGCTCCTAGGCAAGGAAGACAAGTCAGCCCTTCCTAAGGCTTGCTCCCCAGAGTGCAGACATCTGCAGGAACTGCAGAACAGCCATGGTGAGGACACCGCGTGCCAGCAGACCCAACATCAGTAAGCCCTGAAGAAGTTATAAAGGCCAAGGCTTTATTCTTTTTTTTTTAAAAGATTTTATTTATTTATTTGAGAGAGAGGCAGTGAGAGAGCATGAGCGAGGAGAAGTTCAGAGGGAGAAGCAGACTCCCCGTGGAGCTGGGAGCCCGATGCGGAACTCGATCCCGGGTCTCCGGGATCATGACCTGAGCCGAAGGCAGTCGTCCAACCAACTGAGCCACCCAGGCGTCCCCCAAGGCTTTATTCTTGAGTAAAATGGCCAAACACACCCCTTTGATATGGGAATGGGGATGCCCTGCCTGCCACCAAATTCCCACTCCCACTCAGATCCCCCCAACACCATACCTACCATCAAAAATGGCAGAACCAAGTATTTAAGTAATGGCACGCAAATCAAGATTTCAATAGGAAAAAGTTCCTTGCAAGAGAAAGGCAGAAGAGAACAGATAAAGGCAGAAGAGCATAACTTTGTGTAAGTGAGCCCAAGGAAGAAGAACCCATTTACATCTGTCCTACTGGAAACGAGGAAAAGGCACAGTGGTCACAGTGGTGACAACAGCAATCTGACTGGAGAAGGCTGGTACAGAAGAATTGAGACAAGGTCCTTCCGTTGAAACAGAAATAATGCTCTGCCCAAGAAAAAAAGACTGTGTCTGCCGGCCATATGAGGCTGGTTTGCATGCATGTCACCACAGCAGAGGGTAGTGAAAACAAGCAGGTGTCCTGCTGCGCTGCCTGGGACTTACCACCAGTCCAGGACTGTTTCCCCCACCCCTCCACCCCCATGTGCTTGATAAAACTACAGTTGATCCTTGAACAACACAGGTTTGAACTGTTCGGGTCCACTTACATGCAGATGCTTTTCAGTACAGGACTATCAATGTGTTTCTCTTCCTTATGATTTTCTTAATAACATCTTCTCTGTTGTGTTTAAGAATACGGTATATACTACACATAACATACAAAATATGCATCAATCAACTGTTTAAGTTAATAATAAGGCTTTCGGTCAACAGCAGGCTATTAGCAGTTAGATCTGGGGGGGGGAGTCAGAAATTATACGTGGGGTGAGAGGTTGGGGCCCCTAATCCCTGCATCATTCAAAGGTCAACTATAGTCACTATGAATGTCAAACATTTTCTGGGATTCTCTCCTCATAGATAACTCAGGTAGCCTGGCGACAAACTGCCTTAGCCAATTAAAAGATTTCTACTGACAGCCACCTTTATAAACGATGACAGGTTCCAGGACATGTCATTTATCATGCAAATAGTCCCAGGCAGGTGCGTCAGCGGTGGAAACTGGACTGGAGTAAGGAACTAACAATTTTGCTTCTGCTCTTCTCTATTTCAAGTGAAAGAAGCAAGGTTCTCATTCAGTGCCCACATAGGGGATGGAGTATTCGGGTGGAGGCAACATCATACTGGACTTATCTAGCCAAACTCCACAGCTTCTTTTTGTTAAACTCCACAGTTTGCCTCTCCACCCCTTCTAGCTTTGGCCACACAGAGGCAGGGTGAACGGGAAACAATGACTCTGGTTAGAAATTGCAAAGAGAACACAAAATTGTATTCCAACCCTCCCAATACATCAACAGCACAAAAGAGTAGAGTTTGACTGCATCATGCTGTATCGGGCGAAATAAAGATCTGGTACTGTAGGTCTAAAGCACTCCAGGCACCATCTGTGACAAGAAACAGGACGCCGTGAGAGCCCATGAAGCAAGAAAGCTGCAGGTCTCTTCAAGCTATTAGAACATACTGACTTCAGATGCCACCAGGCACTTTTCAGAGAAACTACGTTCTGGAAGCTGCCTGTGCTGCTTAAAAGGCTAGAGGTATGATGAACAGCTAACTGGAGGGGCACTCGAGGAGGCAAGTGCATTGCCAATGATGCAAAACAAAGCAGAGTCCTCGTCCTGGCATGTCATAGGCTGAGATGCACAAACCTTGGAATCTCTGTCAAGTGGGCTTGTGCGAGTGTGTGGCTAGGAAAGTCCCTCGGTGATCTGCCGCCAAGCCGACATGCCACGAATGGATATCTGTAACAACGTATTTAACCAACTGTACTCTACTAGATGGACTGTGTCCCTTAAGGTTCTCATGTGTCCGGGTAAGAAAATAAAAGCAAGTGTTTCCCGGGCTTCCTGACTGGCATTTGAAATAGAAGTCATAAAAGGTCCATAAATAAGCCTATTCCCTAAAGCCCCGGTGGAAATTCCTAAAAGACCGAAGAAACCTAGACACCGTATGTTTGTTTGTTTGTTTGTTTTTTAAAATAAGGATCCAGCAGATATCAAAAGACCCAAGAGGTCAGCTTACTCTTGTTGTTAACTGAAGTTGCTGAGATCCAGATGAAAATTCTGGCCATGAAACAGGAATTTCTTCTCAAGTAATAATTGCCTATTAACAACACTGAATTTTACTACTACGGCACAAGTAAGCTTTATTTTTCTGGTATAACAAAACACCTAAAACTTGTGAGAGTCTCCCAAAGTCTAAGCCACTTGGCATCAGGCGCTGCTAGATTTGCTTCCACCATCACCAACCCCCCCCCCCCGAATTCGATCCTACCATCTCACAATTTGGGGTACTGATCCCCCCACACAACAGAGACACAATGTGTGAATGGCTCTGCAGAGTCCATTCCTGTTCCTGGAAAAAGAACCAGAAGCACACATCTGCCTGACCATGAGTCAGGAATATCACTTTTGTGGTGGAGCCCATTTCTGCTGTGACCAATCCACAACGAACACACTCAACGCAGGCGACCACCACAGAGGTAGGTATTCCAGAGCAAGCTTTCCCAATCTCAGGTCCACTTAGCAAGGTCATAAACGGTCTCCTCTGTGAAAGCAATTTTTTAGACTTTTTACAATGACATTAAGTCTTCAGGGCAAAACCACAGTAACATTTGCCACACCACGTAAAAGTCACCTGAGTTTCAGTGTGGGCAATTCAGTTATAACCAAACTAAAAAGAAAATAAACTTTCAGGGGGCAACTGAGAGGAACCACAGCGATGCAATGCACTTGCCCCATCTGGTAATGATGATCTTGAGCAGGGCGCGCTCCAGGACTATAGAAGCCGGTTACATACTATGTCCCACTCCACTTATGTAACTAGATCGCCGGCGAAGGGGGGCGGGGAGGATGGGAGGGCGCTCACATTCTCAGGCCACGGAACCCCCAAAGACCCTGGGGGCGCACTCCCACCGAAGAGCCTCCGGTGCTCCCGGACACACAGTCCCCTATCTAAGGTTCATGATGGGAACTATAACCGCCTCTTTATGATGAGTTGTGGGACCAGGAACACAACGTCTAGTCCCTTTTGTGGGTGGGCAATAATTCCCACCTACTTTTCCTGCTGGAGTGGAGAGGAGATGGTGGACCGACTCGCTCGCACTGGGGGCAGAAAGTCATGGAATGGGCGAGAAGGAGGGGGAGGCAAAGCCTGGAGATGGGGGTGAGAGCGCAGGAGCCCTTGTGGCGCACTCTCCCGACGGGAGGCGGACTGCGCACGCGCGCCGGTGGGGGGGCCCGACTAACGGCAGAGGGGGCGCGCGAGGGAGGGAGAGGGGAGAGCGCGATCCAGGGAGAGGCCGGGGCGGCGGGCGCGCGACGACGCCGCGGGCCCGAAGCCCCGAGAAGGGCACGACGCGCGCGCAGCCCCGACAGGCAAAACCCCGGCGACAGGGGCGCCCGCGGGGCCGGGGGCCGGGATGCGCGCCGGAGGCAGGAGGGAGGGGGGCGCCAGGCGAAGTCGGCCCTGGACGACCGCGCCGAGGACGGTCACCGCGAGTGCGGGTGACGGGCCGGGGGGGGGGGGGGGGGGAGAGCCGTCACAGGCGGCGGCGGGAGGGGGAGGGTAGAGAGGAGGGACGCCATCCGCCAGCCGTGTCGCCCGACCCCGCGGGCCCCTCCCGCGCCTCGTCCCGCCCCTACCCTCCGCCCCCCGGCAAGGGTCCCCGCCCGCGGCCGCGGCGGTCCCACTCACAGTCTCTCCTCCTCGCCTCCTCCTCCTCCTCCGCTCGGCGCGGCAGCGGCGGCGGCGGCCATTTTCCGGACGGCTTTTACCACAGCCCTCTCTCTGAGAGGAGGGAGCGCGCGCGCCGCCGACGCCGGGACCCCGCACGGCCGACGTCGCGCCCCGCCCTCCCGGCCGGCTTGCGCGCTGCTGCACCTGCGCGCCCGCGCCCCGCCCCCGGCACCGCCGCGAGCCCTCCCGCCATTGGGTGCGGCGGCCAGAGTGGGGCGGGGTCTCGGTGACGATCCTACCAATTGGCTGGGGTTGGTGTCCATTCCCGCTAGGGAAAAGGGGGTGGAAACCCTGTCCAGCTCCCGATTGGTTGCCATCCACCGTCATTTGGGGAAAAGAGGCGGCTAGGGCGCGGAGGGGCCGGTTTAGTGGGAGGAATTTGAATATTAAGGATTAATGGGCCCTTGCGGATGCTGGGGCAAGTGAAGGCCTGGGCCCCGCACGCCTTTTTTGCGTGGCCCTCCGGGGCCGTTGACCCGCTGTACACAAACGCACAAACTACGCTGCTGTGAGAGTTTCACTGCACCTGTATTTTCTCAGTATCACCACCTTCACTAGGAGCAGCAAAGTTGCCTAGCCTGGATCCTGACGTTCCAGACGACCGACCTTCGTTTCAGGGGCCTACCCATTGCATTCTTTCATCTGGGCCTGCCGTGTGCCCGATGCCGTATGCCCCATTCTCACAGGGTCAGGGAATAAATAACAAACCACAGCCGTGGTCTTCCTGAAACTCTGGTGGGAGAACACTGTGCATGGCCAGGCTGCACCGAGATCTGTCATTGTTGTTATCAGATGCTTTGGTGGAGGTGTGGAGAAGGGGCAGTGAGAGCACAAAGGAAGCAGCACTTAGCTCTGCCAGGAGGGGAGAGGGAACACTTGCTAGAAAAGGTGATTTGTGAGCTAAGATCCGGCAATTCTGGGTCAGAAAAATATTTAGGAGTATGGGAAAAGTTTTATCCATATAGGGTATGCAGGCCAGGACAATTTCTCAAGGCAACCTTAATCATATTCCACCTATCTAGTTCATCCAATGCTCCTTGTGCTTAACAAGGAACCTTCTAGGGGCGCCTGTCGCCTCAGGTCATGATCCTCGAGTCCTAGGATCGAGTTCCGCATCCGGCTCCCTGCTGAGCTGGGAGTCTGCTTCTCCCTCTGACCCTCTCCCTCTCAAGCGCGCGCTCTCTCTCTCTCTCTCTCAAATAAATAAATAAAATCTTAAAAAAAAACCAAGGAACCTTCTAATTCTGATTTGGTGGCTCCCCTTCATTTATTAAATACCTGCTACATGCCAGGCACCGTTCCAGGTTCTGGATTCACAGTACTGAACAAGACAGTAAACATTCTTGTGGCAAAGATTCATACTAAGCATACAAATTAGCATATAATATAATGTCGCATAGTGATAAGGGTTTTGAGATACATAAAGCAAGAGTAAAGGGAGTGCTATTTAGATATCTATAGACTTTTGCCTTTGTTTTATTCCCCCATATGGATATCTGTGGAAAGAACATTCCAGGCAAGTTCCAAAAGCCCTGAAGAGCTACTGTGCCCAGCGTGTTGGAAAGAAAGTTTATGTGGCCAGAGAATAGCAGGGTGTGCAATTGGAGAGGCAGCTCGAGCCACCATGGGAACTGGGAGCCTCTCCTGAGATGAAGCCTTTGGAGGACTTTGAACTGAGAGTTAACATCATCAGATCCATGTTGTATGTGCAGTGTGGAGAGCTGTCCGTGAGGGACAAAACTAGAAACAAAAGTCCAGTCAGGAGACCCTGACAACCGTGTAGGAGAGGTGATGGTGGCATGAACTAGGGTGGGAGCAGTGGAGGTTCTGAGATGTTGTAACACTCATTCTGGATTTTCAAAGTCGAGTAGAAAAGATTAGATGTATAGAGAAAGAGAAGGAACAAGGATGATTCCTGAGTTTTCCACTGAGCAACTGAATGAATCGGTACCTTTCACTATGATGGGGAAAACTGTACGAAACCACATTTTTAGAGGTACATATCAAGAGTTCCGTTTTGACCATGTTAAGCTTGGGTGCCTATTAGATGTGCAAGTGGAGGTGTTGAGTAGGTGTCTGGGTTAACAAATCAACAAGTTGAGCATTCAGCTCAAGAAGCTATAAAAAAGGGGCACCTGGGAGGCTCAGTCAGTTAAGTGTATGACTTCAGCTCAGGTCATGATTTAGGGTCCTGGGATGGAGCCCTGCACGTCAGGATTCATGCTCAGCGGAGAGTCTGCTTTTCCCTCTGCTCCTCCCCTGCTTGTGCTTGCTCCCGAATGTGTGTGATCTCGCTCTCTTTCTCTCTCAAATAAATAAATAAAATCTTTAAAAAAAAAAGAAAAGAAACTATAAAAAGAAACAGCACAGTAAACCTGGAGAAAATAGAAGACAAATAAGGATGAGTAGAAAAGTATGAAATAGAAATGAATGATAGGATTGGAACATCAAAAGCTGATTCTTTGAAAAGCTGAAAAGCAAAAGTCAGCCCTTTAACAACCTAAATATAAAGAGAGGAAAGACAAATTATATTAGAAATGAAAAAGAGGGACGCCTGGGTGGCTCAGTTGGTTAAGCGGCTGCCTTCAGCTCAGGTCATGCATGATCCCAGCGTCCTGGGATCGAGTCCCGCATGGGGCTCCTTGCTCCGCAGGGAGCCTGCTTCTCCCTCAGCCTCTGTCTGCCACTCTGTCTGCCTGTGCTCGCTCTCTCTCTCTCTCTCTCTCTCTGACAAATAAATAAATAAAATCTTAAAAAAAAAGAAATGAAAAAGAGATGCAACCAATAGATAGTAGATAAGACATAACATTTTAAAAGGATATGATAAACAACTGTATGGCAGAAAATTGGAAAACATAAACAAAATGAACAAATTCCTAGAAAAGCACAGCTTACCAAAACTGACCCTAGAAACATAAAACCTGGATAGACCCTCTATAACTACAGAGAAATTGACTATGTATCTTAAAAATCTACCCCCTGCCAAACAAACAAAAAAGGCTTGGAGAGCTTTGCAGTGGAAGTCTACCAAATTATTAATGAATGGGTAATTCCAACCATACACAGAAAAAAAAACCTCTCCAAATGCATTTTATGAGACTAATATAACTACTATAATGAGCCAATGAAAGTATGCTATAGGATATGTTAGATAGAAGTAAAAATGCTAGACAAATAAACTGAATCCAGCAGATTATAATTATATTTCATAACCAAGTTGACATTTATGCTAAGAATGCAAGGATGGTTTAAAATTAGAAATCAATCTTAACAGACTTAAGGGGAACAAATTATATGATTATTTCAATAGATGCAGGAAAAGTGTTTAATAAAATACAACACCTACTTATGAGGAAAACAACTCAGAGAGCTATGAGTAGAAGGGAGCATCCTCAATCTAATCAAAGGTATCTATTAAAAAGCTTAGAGCAAACATCATATTTAATGGTGTTAGGTGGGAACAAAACAAGAAACAGAACAAGATCTATGGTGCAACATCATTCATGTAAAATAAAACACAGGTATCCTCCTCCGATTCTCTTTGAAACCTCATCCTTGGAGTTTCATCATGAGGAGAAAAACCCATTAGACTCAGTAAGGAAAGATCAATTCCCTGGTTTTTAGGATGCAGACATATAAATACAGCCAGTAATAAAAAGCTGGGAAATGTAATTTAAAAAAAAGACTCAACTTACTCTGGCTACAAAAATTATAAAATGGCTGGGAATAACCTTAAGAAATGCCAAAAGCCTATATTTAAAAACTATAAAACTTGACTGAAAAACATAAAAGAAGACGAAAGAAAGAAGAAAGGAAGGGAGGGAGAGATCTTGGAACACTATATCAAAAACTAATGATGTATTGTATGGTGACTAACATAACACAATAAAAAAAAGGTACTAATCACAGATTAAAAAAAGAAAGGAAGATGGGACGCCCAGGTGGCTCAGTCATTAAGCATCTGCCTTCGGCTCAGGTCATGATCCCAGGGTCCTGGGATGGAGCCCCACATTGGGCTCCCTGCTCTGTGGGAAACCTGCTTCTCCTTGTGTTCCCTCTCTCTCTGTCTCTGTCTCTGTCAAGTAAGAAAAAACAAACAAACAAACAAACAAACTACTGCATTCCTGTAGTTAAATAAGAAAGATGCCAGTTCTTCATAAATTAATCTGGAGATTCTTTTCCGCAAGTCAAAATCAAGGAGTTTTTGTGGACTGTAACAAGTTAATTCTAGATTGGGAAGAGTAAGTGTACAAGACTATAAGTCAAGACATTTTTGAAAAAGAAAACCAACGAAGAGGATCTTGCTAAATTCCTTAGTTTGACTAAACAGGGATTAAATAATACAATTTCACTTTTGCCATTGAAAAGTAGAAAAACATACTAGAGTTTAAAGTATTCACCAGTAGAATTAAAAATGTGTCATTTTTAAAAATGGGCTATAATATTTTTTAAGTGGGTCCCCTTAAAATTTAGACTGTAAAAGATAAAAACCAGGAAAATTGGAGCACCTGGGTGGCTCAGTGGGTTAAGTGTCTGCTTTTGGCTCAGGTCATGATCTCGGGGTCCTGGGATCGAGCCCCACATCGAGCTCTCTGCTCAGGGGAAAGTCTGTTTCTCCCTCTCCCTCTCCTTCTGCCGCCCCCCCCTTGTGCTCTCTCTCACTCTCTCTCTAATAAATAAATAAAATCTTTTAGAAAAACCAGGAAAATATAGTATGAATAGCAATTGACAGAAAACCAACTACCAGAAGGATTTTATCAATATGACAGACAGAGCACCAACTCCTAATTGATCTGTCTAAAAATTCCTTGGACTGATAGGAATATTTACTTTTAGGAAAGCCATCCAAAAAGGCAATGAAAAATGAGAAGGGCAAAATGGATGGTCTGGAGTTGTAGAACTAGAATCCCAGATGATAAAAAAATTTAAGAACATAAATTTGTTTCAAGCACTATGGAAAATTTCCTAAAGTTACTTATGAATTAGACACCTCAAAAAAAAAGTCTCAGTAAATTCCAAAATGTTGAAATCATGCAGTCCAGTCTCTGGCAACTTTATGATAAGATTCAGACTTAGGAACAGAAGAATAGGCAAAAGTAAAACAAAACAAAATGAAAAACCGCTTTCCACTTGGAAGTTTTAAAACAGACTTCAAAAATAACTCTGGCTGAAGAGGAAACAACAGCTAAACTGATAAACTTCAGAAATGACAAACAATGACCTATGTTATGTAGCTAAAGTAGTCATCTAGAAAAATTAATAACCTTAGGGCGCCTGGCTGGCTCAGTCGGTGAAGCATCTGCCTTCGGCCCAAGTCATGATCTCAGGGTCCTGGGACCAAGCCCCACATCAGGCTCTAGGCTCAGTGGTGAGTCTGCTTCTCCCTCTCCCTCTGCCTCTGTGATCTCTCTCTCTCTCTCCCAAATAAATAAATAAAATCTTTAAAAAATGTAGTAACTTAACTACCTGCACTAGGAAATGGGAAAATAGATGAGAAATGAATTAATTCTGATACATTATATTCACAGTTGTATGTGCATACACACAGAGTTTTCCTTCCTTTTTTAAGATTTATTTATTTATTTATTTACTTGAGAAAGAGAGAGAGAGCAAGAGCGAGCATGTTTGGGGGGAGGGGCAGAGGGAGAGAGAGAATCTCCAGCAGAGTCCTCCCTGAGCTCGGACCCTGACCAGTGGGCTCAAGCTCACAGTGCCAAGATCATGACCTGAGCCAAAACCAAGAGCCAGATGGTCAACCAGCTGAGCCACCCAGGCGCCCCAGAGTAGGCTCAAAATCAGCAGGCATGTGGTGGAAGGCAACAGAACGAAACGGGACCGAACATGTGAGAATTAACTGAAGATCCCGATACAGAATGACTGCAACAGTTGGAACCTCCTCTTCTCTACCAGGTAGCTGAGCTGGCAGCTGGTGCAGGCCCGCAAGAAAAGCCCGTGACCGTCCTCTAAAGAAATGGGATGAAATGTCTACAGAGAGGAAGAGCTTCCGGCATGGAAGTTGACAACTCCTGAACAATTTTCTCCTCGTTCTAACGTTTGCAGAATGTGAACTCTCTTCGTTGGTTCCCTGGCCTACACAGAAGACTCATAGCAGGAAAACAGACCTATTTTCCCTAAAGCAGGTTAAATCCACAATAGCTATCCAGCATTTCTTTATTAAATATTAAAAAACCATTAAGAGGAGCGCCTGGGTGGCTCAGAGGGTTAAGCCTCTGCCTTTGGCTCGGGTCATGATCTCGGGGTCCTGGGATCGAGCCCCACATCGGGCTCTCTGCTCAGCGGGGAGCCTGCTTCCCCTTCCCTCTCTGCCTGCCTCTCTGCCTACTTGTGATTTCGGTCTGTCAAATGAGAAAATAAAACCTCTTAAAAAAACCACTAAGAATCCTCAGAAATTTGAAGAAGGTCTTTGACATTAAAAATAATCAAGTATAACCTATAGGAAAAAAAATGAACTTAAAGGAATTCCAGAAAATGCAGGGAACATACGGAAAGAAAATTTTTATTTAATTAGCATATTCAGAAAACTAAAAGAAAATATTGTATCCACAAAACAAGAATAGAATATTATGTAAAAGGAATGGAGAAGAAAAAATAATTATTGGAAATTAAATGTGATTATTGAAGTTCAAATTCCAACAGAAATATTGAAAGGCAAAACTAAAGAAGTCTGCTAGAAAATAGAACAAAACAATACAGACAAAAAATATGAGCAGAAATATAAGGACTAGGAAGAACAATTTGAGAAGTCCAGCAAGCAGTTAACAAGAGTTCTTGAAAGATAAAAGTGAGAAAAAAGAACAGGAATCAGAATAAGTAGCATCATCTTCACAACACTGATAAAAGATAATAGGGCAACAATTTTAAAAAGATAATAGGGCGTGGCGCCTGGGTGGCTCAGTTGGTTAAGCATCTGCCTTTTTTCTTGGGTCGTGATCCCAGGATGCTGGGATCCCAGGGTGACCTGCTCCCTGCTTATTGGGGGTTGGGAGGTGTGTCTGCTTCTCCTCCCTGCTTGTGGTCTCTCTCTCAAATAAATAAATAAAATCTTTAAAAAAAGATAATTGGGCAATGTTTTCAGAATTCTAAGAAAAAATGGTTTTCAATCCAGATTGTACACCAGCCAAAATAACTATCAAATATGACAATGGAATTAAAATATTTTTAGATATGCAAGAGCTAAGAAAATTTCTCTCAAATATACTTTCTTAGGAAACTACTTGAGGATGTTCTCCAGCAAAACAAGGGTATAAGCCAAGAAAAAGGAAAATGTGGGATCCACAAAACAGTGGATCTAATCCAGGAGCACAGTGATAGGAAATATCAGGGATGCCAACTGGGCAGAAGGCCTGATTAGCAATCAGAGCATATTGAAGTAGGAGAATGGCAGGCTCTGGGAGAGAGAATTCCAAGAATTCAGAGAAGAAAGGGCATGTGTGTGTCAACTCAAATATGAGATAGTGCGATTGGGAGTTTGAAGAAAATTGAATGCGATGATGGTTAATTAGTACAAGAAAATAAAGGAAAGCACCTAGAAACAGGAAAACAAGAACTGATGAGGAATTTATGATCAAAATAAGAAAGAAAGTAAAATATGTCATAATTTTACCAACTAATGGTGCACAAGAAGAGAGAATTCACTGGACCTTGATGCTGAAACAACTCTCTTTCCCAATGGTCCAGGGTTCATCAGTTCAGTTTATACAAAGGAAATGTAATCCTAGAATGTGTCTTCTTGATGTGGCATCAAAAATATTTACATAAATATCATAACCCACATTCAGGTTATGATATCTTTGGTTTTCAACTTGTCTTTGGTTTTCAACTTGCAGAAAACTTGTTTATATACACAGAACATGGAAAGATAGGTTTTCGTTGCAGAATGGGACACAGCCCTCTTCTCCTTATATATAGTGAAGTGTTAACTCAGAAGGCCTGGGTGCTCCTGAGGGAACTCCTGCCACACCGTATTTGATATTCATACTGATAACTTTAGTTGTTTGTAAGTATAAATATTACACTCGAACCTCTTCTATTAACTTTATTTAAAAAATTTTTTTATTTATTTGAGAGAGAGAGAGACACAGGCAGGGGGAGGGGCAGAGGGAGAGGGAGAAAGCAGACTCCCCACTGAACGAGGAGTGCTACACAGGACTTGATCCCAGGACCCCAAGATCATGACCTGAGCTGAAGGCTAATGCTTAACCGACTGAACCACCCAGGTGTGCTAACTTTGACCACTCGATAGCAGCTTCGCTTGACGTTTGAACTGTCAGAACATTTACATCTCATCCTGAGAAAGGGGAAAAGATAATCTCTAAAAAGGGAGAGAGTGGAGGAAAGGGGAACAGAAACATTGGAAATTGAAGGATGCCAATAGGCATTATCCATTTTTTCCCCTACCTGAATGTCATGGAACTTAAGGATATGATTCAAGCGTTCATCACAGTAAATATACAAGATGGGCCAAGAAACTGTTGACTCAAGAGCAGACTACGTTACCAGATATCCAAACACACTCTGTAATGAAGGGGGGGGTGCAGAAGGAGAGGAAGAGACAGAAAATTTCAAGCAGGCTCCACACCCAAGTGTAAAGCCCAACATAGGACTTGATCTCACGACCCTGAGATCATGACCTGAGCTGAAATCAAGAGTCGGATGCTTAACCTACTGAACCATGCAGTCACCCATGGCTCCCCCTCTTCTTGTGTAATTCAGGAAGAACTTCTGCTGTGGCAAACTGTGTGGACAGCGACCGAGTTCTAACCAGGGTTAAGTTCAGGGATGTTCTCCAAGGGACTTCTGGGAAGCCACAGACATCCTGCTCCTCCTGGACTGGATTGGGTCTGGAGGTGACATCTGAAACAGTGGCAGTAGCTCAGTCAGGCATCAGGGATCTCTTCATGAGAACTTTCTCTGTGGTTAAGGGTTCCCCTACCATAATTACTTTTTCTGTTGCCTATAACACAAATTGTTTGTGACCCTGGGAGACTTATGACCAATTCTGTTATTTCCCAGTTTGGGCCTTTCATTTTGTTTTCTTTTTTCTTTTTTTAAAAGATTTTATTTATTTATTTGGCAGACAGAGATCACAAGTAGGCAGAGAGGCAGGCAGGGAGAGAGGAGGAAGCAGGCTCCCCACTGAGCAGAGCGCCCGATGCGGGGCTCGATCCCAGGACCCCGGGATCATGACCTGAGCGGAAGGCAGAGGCTTTAACCCACTGAGCCACCCAGGCGCCCTCATTTTGTTTTCTTTTGCTTCTTTTCTCCCCTTGCTTAGGTTGGCTGTTGTTTTATCTTTTGGTCCTGTTTTTGGGTCCTCAAAGAGCCAGTTTTGAGATTGATTTATCAGGTCTCTGGTTTCTCTATGTTCCAGCTTTAGTACTTTCTGTTCTCATCATTCCTGTTTTCTAGATATTCTGCAATTTTTTCTTAGACTTCTTTTTTTTTTATTTGACAGAGAGAGAGATCACAGTAGACAGAGAGGCAGGCAGAGAGAGAGAGAGGGAAGCAGGCTCCCCGCTGAGCAGAGAGCCCAATGTGGGGCTCGATCCCAGGACCCTGAGATCATGACCTGAGCCGAAGGCAGCGGCTTAACCCACTGAGCCACCCAGGCGCCCCTCTTAGACTTCTTTTAACCAAAGATTTTTTTAAAGGGAGTTTTAAATTCTAAAGGTAGGCTTTTGTTCTTTTTTCCATTTTAATTATTAACATTCTATTCCAAGAATGTGTTCTGGAGCGCCTGGGTGGCTCAGTGGGTTAAGCCTCTGCCTTCAGCTCAGGTCATGATCTCAGGGTCCTGGGATTGAGCCCCACATCGGGTTCTCTGCTCAGTGGGGAGCCTGCCTTCCCGCCCCTCGCTGCCTGCCTCTCTGCCTACTTGTGATCTCTGCCTGTCAAATAAATAAATAATAACATCTTTTAAAAAAGAATGTGTTCTGTATTCTTTTCTATTTTTTGAAATTTCTTCAGGGCTCTTTCTGGCTTAATATTTGGTCAATGGTTATCTTTCACTCCCCTCTGCCATGATGCCAGCATGGGCTTTTCCTTGGGGTCTCAAACTGGCTATTTTATCCATGAAGGTCCTCAGAAACTACATCAACCAAGGGCATTGAATGCCAGGAAAGGGGCACCCAGCAGTACTGGGAGGTTGATGTGGAAGAAGCTTGGCGATCCATCTAGGTAGGAAGTTGCTGCCACCCCTAAGGCTGGAGCTCCCACCAAGAGGCCCTCCTTGATTCCAGGTCTTCTCCCTGTTCCCCTCCAGCCTTAGGAAACCCATTGGACATTATCTACTGGTAAGAGCAATTTTTGTTGAGAGATAAGGAAATCAGCCCACTTGACCTTTCTCCCACCTCTTCTCTCTCTCCATCCTTGGTTTCCTTCTCTGAGTTTTATTTCTGTAGCCTTGTTTCTCACAGTTTGTGGTCTTCGTGGATTTTGTGTTCGCTGTCAGACTTCGGAGCGCTGCCACTCCGTGTGCCTGCGTTGGCTCATATTTGGCATCAAGCATTTTGGCATGGGTTTCAGATACTCACTCATTTACAAAATGGGATGATTCCACCCGAACCCATTACTGAGACACCCCTTGGCTTACCTATACCCTGTGGGCCTGCCGCTCGAAGCCATGGCTCACTGGTTTGTCCCCAAGATGTGCCAACTCATTTGAACAGCCTGTGCGGCAGCTGAACCCTTCAGAGACGCGTCTGCGCTCGGCTGCCTCCTTTCTAATCAGCAGAGAAAGCAATATTGGCGTGTGACAAAGGAGGATTCAAAGAATATTAGATGGCACCCCAAAACTGTAATGAATCTTCCTGAACAGAGCAGTATTTCATTCCAGCAGAGGAAGCACAGTTTGCTGGAAATATGTGAAGAAATGGGCAGAAATATAACAGTCTTATCCTTGGGGCAAAACAAAGAGAATGACACAAGTTGGTGTTTTGCATTCTTTTATGGCATGATCAGTCAGGTGTAACCACAAGCAAAGATGGAGGGGAAGCGAAGAAAAATAAAGTTTAGGGGCGCGCCTGGATGGCTCTGGGGTCCCGGGATGGAGCCCCGCATCAGACTCCCTGCTCCATGGGGAGCCTGCTTCTCCCTCTGCTTCTTCCCCTGCATGTGCTCTCTCTCTCCCTCTGTCCAATAAATAAAATCTTAAAAAAAAACAAAAGCAAAGAAAAACAAAGTTTATTACACTCATAGGTCTTCGACACAGGACACCTGCCATGCGGAGCTGCATGCCGCAGGGCGGTCAGGAGGCAGACAACAGGAGGGAGGGAAAGATTTATGCCACAAACTTGACTGTGGTTTCCATGAGAGAGGCAAGGCAGGACAGGGCGAACAGTTTAGGGTTGACTAGTTTAAATAATCTTAGTGGGCTTTGGGCTACGGGGTGTTTCTAGTTGCCTGACACCCGCCCCCGGGATGATTAGGGCTGAGGCAGATCCCCCTCCTGAGCGGTAGGAGCCCGCCCGCCGCAGGAGGTCTCGAACTGGATTGACTAGTTTGCATATCGAAGCTGTGCTCAGGGCTGGAGCTTCCCCCACCCCTCTCTGCCTACTTACGCGCTCTCTCTCTCTCTCTGTCAAATAAATAAATTAAATTAAATCTTCTTTAAAAATTAAAAAAAGATTTTATTTATTTGTTTGTCAGAGAGAGAAGGAGAGCACGAGGAGGGGGACCAGCAGACAGAGCAGCAGGCTCCCCGCCGAGCAGGGACCCCGACGCGGGGCTCCATCCCAGGACCCCGGGACCATGACCTGAGCTGAAGGCAGATGCGTCACCGACTGAGCCCCCCAGGTGTCCTGAAAGTTCTTTTAGGACAGCAAAACCTCACAATACACAGGAAATACTCAAATCTTTACAACGGAGTTGGCTTAAACTTGTAATCTGTGACACTGGTCTTCCAACTACGTACCACGCCTCTAAGAGCAGCCGCGCTGTCCCGCTTTGTGCCTTGGCTCTGCTGTCCTTCTGGGCACCCATTTCTCCCCAGGGTTACAAATTCTGGAGACCTGATAGCTTTTTTCTCCCCCACTGTAAAGGTGTGCGCCACGAGGGCGGGACTGCTCCTTGTTCTCTGCTCCATTTGGAGCCTGACAAGCGCCTGGGCTACAGTCAGCCCTCAGATGTCCGGTGACCCGACAGATAAACTCCCAACACACACCTGCGCCTCTGTCCCCAAAATATTTATTTCAAATGTGATGCATACTCGAGGGATATATTTAAATAACATGCAAGTCTAGGGAAGGCTCGCTTTGTATGAATGCATGAGACAGCTGAGGTGTATAAAATCTGAGCCACGGGGGCGCCTGGGTGGCTCCGTGGGTTAAGCGGCTGCCTTCAGCTCAGGTCATGATCCCAGCGTCCTGGGATCGAGTCCCACATCGGGCTCCTTGCTCAGCAGGGAGTCTGCTTTTCCCTCTGCCTCTGCCAGACAGGCACACTCTGTCTGCCTGTGCTCGCTCTCTCTGACAAATAAATAAATAAAATCTAAAAAAAAAAAAAAGATTCCCTCTTCCTCTTCCCTCCCACTCGTGCTCTCTTTCTCTCAAATAAATAAACAAATATTTAAAAAAAAAAAAAGCCCTGGGTGATGGGTAAGGAGAGGGCAACCTCATCACTTTGACGAGAAGCTGGACAGAGTTTGTGGGCGGGGATCCAGCCTCAGCTTCCCTGGGAGCTCCCTCCTGGGGAAGCCAGTGGGCAAGGTCATGACTGACCACCAGGCATGTGGCAAGGCTGAGATGGGGACCAAGGACTGCATGTGTCTGTCTTTTAGGTCACATTTTTTCCGATCAAGACTGGTTGCTTCCAAACCTGGAACCCGAAATCAGGCCGGACCCTCCTCCCCAGACTTCTTTCCCTCTCTCCTTCCTCTGTTGGAACTCGTGTCCCCATGGCCCTGGTCCTTTTGTTGCGTGTATTTACCTCACAGGTTTTTGAGGGAGGGGCATATTCTCCAGCAATTCCCTAAGGAGCATGCAGGAGAGAAATTTTCGAGAAGTTGCATGTCTGACAAAGTCTGTATTCTGCCTTTAGATGTGAGTGATTATGTGGCTACTATGGAATTCCACGCTGGTCATGATTTTCCTCCAGCGTCTAGAAGCACGTATCTTGGAGAGGGTCTGTTTCCAGCCACGTGCTGGGTGCTCGCCGGGTGTTTTCAACTGGGCGGCTCCCGTCCTTCAGTTCTGGAACTGTGAGCAAAGCTCAGTCTCACCCCAAGTCTCTGGAGAAGATTCTATTTTTTTAAAAGATTTTATTTATTTATTTGATACAGAGAGAGAGAGAGAGAGAAAGAGAGAGAGCAAGCAAGAGAGAGCATCAGGCAGAGGCAGAGGGAGAAGCAGGCTCCCCACTGAACCAGGAGCCCAATGCGGGGCTCGATCCCAGGACCCCGGGATTATGACCTGAGCCAAAGGCAGACGCTCAATGACTGAGCCACCCAAGCGGCTCTGGAGAAGACACTTCTGACACCCTACCTCGAGGCCTGGATCTGGGTGCGGAGGACAGGATGTCCGTTCTGAGTACACAGGTGGGAGACATTCATAGGCTCTCTCCATTCCAGGTAGTACTTTATGCCCTCCCCAGG
Source organism: Mellivora capensis (assembly GCA_004024625.1). Lineage (NCBI taxonomy): Eukaryota > Metazoa > Chordata > Mammalia > Carnivora > Mustelidae > Mellivora > Mellivora capensis. The sequence continues at coordinate 27,890 of PISX010007790.1, forward strand.
TACAACCAGGCAAATGTCCTTCGGGGGATGAATGGGAAGCGGCTTGTGGTACGTCTACGTCTACGACAGGGAATGCTACTCGAGGACAGGCTGAAGGTTATCCCACTGAGTGAAAGAAGCCAGACAGAAAAGGAGTCTACACCACATTTATATAAAGAGTCTACACTCCGTTTACATAAAACTCTAGAAAAGCCAAATGAACACATAGTGATAGAAAGCAGATCGGTGTTCCTGGGGACTGGGCCGTCGGGGCTGGTGGGGGAAAGGGTTTACAGAGGGGCATGAAAACTCTTTTGGGGGTGATCGCTGTGTTCATGATCTTGATTGTGGTGGTTTCACACGAGTATACATGTGTCAAAATGTGCCAAAGTGTATACTTTATGTTCTATTATTTTTTTACGTGGGGTTTGAACTCACACCCCTGAGATCAAGACCTGAGCTGAGATCAAGAGTCAGACGCTTAACTGACCGAGACACTCAGGCGCCCCCCTAAGTGTGTACTTTAAGCACTACACTTGCATGCATGTAAGTTATACCTGAATAAAGCTGTTTGAGGGGCGCCTGGGTGGCTCAGTCTGTTGAGCGAACGATTCACTCAGGTCGCTCAGGTCCTTTCTGCCCAGGTCATGATCTCAGGGTTGTGGGATGGGGCCCTGTGTCGGGCTCTGTGCTCAGCAGGGTGTCTGCTTGGGATTCTCTCTCCCTCTCCCTCTGGCCCTCCCCCACCCCCAACATGAAGAAATAAATCTTTTTTTTTAAAGCTGTTTGAGGGCGCCTGGGGGCTCAGTTAGTTAAGTGTCTGCCTTCAGCTCGAGTCATGTTCCCAGGGTCCTAGGATCGAGCCCCGCATCAGGCTCTCTGCTTGGCGGGGAGCCTGCTTCCCCTTCTCCTGGCTCGTGCTCTCTGTTGCTGTCTCTATCTGTTTTTCTCTCCCAAATAAATAAATAAAATTTAAAAAAAAGAATTTTATCACCTAAAGAAGCTTCCCCAAACAAGAGTTTAATCTGGCCTACTTTGAACTTTCTCTGAATGGAATAATGCCAAGTTTGTTTCTTTCTTTTCGCTAACCATCATGTTGGTGACACTAAATACAGCGATGGTTCGTTCGTTAGCATTCCTGTATGATATTTCCGCATGTGGATACACCACAGCTCATTTACCCGTTCTAGTCTCGTTGGGCATTTGGGGGGTTTCCTGATTTTGCTTACTACAGAGAGCCAAACGTCCAGCCCGGAACATTCTTCCTGGAGCCTCTGTCCGGGGCACACGCTGTGTGTGTGCTCGATCGGAGCACATAGTGCCGACCAGTTCCTCAAAGCGACTGCGCCAAGTTACAGTTCCGCCAGCAGCGCTCAGGACTCATTTCCTCACATCCTCGCCCACGCTTGGTACTGTCAGAGCTGGGACTTCTAGTTCCTGCCTATCTTGTAAGTGTGGCATAGTATATCACTGTGCCTTCATTTTCCTCTTCCCTGATCACTAGCACAATTGAGCACCTTTTCATACATTTATGAAAAGTTCTGCTTTTGTGAGATACCTGTTCAAGTCTCTCGCCCATTTTTCATACATTTATGAAAAGTTCTGCTTTTGTGAGATACCTGTTCAAGTCTCTCGCCCATTTTTCTATGGAGTTGTTGGGCTCTTTCTTATTAAACTGGAATTCTGGGACGCCTGGGTGGCTCAGTGCATTGAAGCCTCCGCCTTCGGCTCGGGTCATGATCTCAGGGTCCTGGGATCGAGCCCCACATCGGGCTCTCTGCTCAGCGGGGAGCCTGCTTCCTCTCTTTCTCTGCCTGCTTCTCCGCCTACTTGTGATCTCTCTCTCTATCAAATAAATAAATAAAGTCTTTAAAAATAAGTAAACAGGAATTCTTTTGGCATGCTGTACACGAGTCCTTGGTCAGATAGATGTGTGACAGTCATCTCACTAGGTAGCTTTTCATTTTCTTTATGATGTTTCTGATGAATCCAAATACTTGATTTTAATGTGGACCAGTTCTCGATCTTTTCCTCTGTGCTTACTGCTTTTGTATCTTCTATACAAATGCTTGCTTACTCCTAGCAATGAATATATTCTCCCATATTTTTCTCTAAAAGAGTCATAGTTTTGCACTTCGTGTTTATGTTTCTAATCTATGTGAGATTGACTTTTGTCTATGGTGTGATGTAGAGGTACAGTTTTGTTCCATTTCCGTGTCCATATGGATGCAGCCTCTGTCACGTATCAAGAGTCTGCAGAAGAAAGGGTCCTATTTCTATTCAGCCCGACTGCACTGTATTGAGTTCCGTAACTCTAGAATATGCTCCGAATCTGGAACAGCAAGTCTTGCCCTTCACCCTTCATCTTAAAGAGTGTCTCCTCTTTGGGCGCATGGGTGGCTCACTTGGCTAAGCGTCTGCTTTTGGCTCAGGTCATGATCTCAGGGTGCTGGGATTGAGCCCCGCATCGGGCTCCTCCTCACCATTTCTCCCTCTCCCTCTGCCCCTCTGCCTACTTGTGCCCTCTCTAGCTCTCTGTCAAATAAATAAATAAAATATTTTTTAAAAAGAGTGCCTCTTCTATTCTTGGGGCCCTGCATTTCCATAGAAATTTTAGAATCAGCTCGTTGTATGATGATCTTGATAGGTATTGCCCTGAATGTGTGAATCAATTTGGGGAAACACTATCGAGTCTTCCAATCTGGACATTTATTTAGGTCTTAGTTTTATCATTTCCTCCCCCAAAAGGCCTGCGAATCTTTTAGAAATGTATTTCTAGGTATTTTGTGTTTTTTTAAATGTTATTGCAAATGGTATATTAATTTTTAAAATTTCATTTTTGAACCGTTCACTGCTGATAGAAATATTGGTAAGTTTTATATATGGATTTTATATCCAGCAACCTTGTTAAACTCTCTTAATAACTGTAATGATTTATCTCTAGATTCTTTGTATTTCATAGTCCACATCAAATCACCTGTGAATAATGACAGTCTTTTCTTGCCTTTAGCTTTTACTTATTACTAGGGCCAACATTACAACATTGACAAAAGTGGTGATGATAATGAGCGCCCTTTTCTTATTTCTGATCTCAAGGGAAAGCCTTAAACATTTTACCATTAAATGTGGTGACTATAATTATTTTTATAGGGCTTTTGTTAAGGAAGCTCACTTTAACCCCCAGTTTCCTGAGTTTTCTTTTTTAATTATGAATGGATGTTGAATTTTATTGAATGCCTTTTCTGCACCTATTGTGACGATCCTGTAATTTTTCTTCTTTAACGTATTAATGTGGTTAATTACAATAAATTATTTTCTATTGTTAAACCAACTTTGCACTCCTGAGATAAATGCAACTTGGTCAGTATGTATTACCGTCCTTATATACGGCTAATATACTAAAAAATATTTTATTCATTCATTTGACAGACAGAGATCACAAGTAGGCAGAGATAGAGGAGGAAGCAGGCTTCCTGCTGAGCAGAGAGCCCAAACGGCTAATATTTTGCTTAGGATTTCTGCGTCTATACTCACAAGGGAGCTTGCCAATAATTTCCTTCCCCATGATGCCTTTAATAGGTTTGGTGTCAAAGTTATGTTTGCCTTCTAACAAAACTATATCCTCTTTTGTTATTCTCTGTGAGAATGTGTATAAAACTAGAACCATTATTCTTGAATATTTGGTAGATCTTCCTGATTAAGTTATCTGGGCCCGGAGTTTGGTTACCGATAAAAATATTTTATGATTATATGACTGTTTAGGGTTTCTGCCTCTTCCTTGTGTGTGTGTGTGTGTGTGTGTGTGTGCGCGCGTGTGCATGTAGACATTTAGTTCTATTGTAACTAGGCAACCTGTACGTTTTAATGTTTAAAACTGAGCATCATCTTTCCTTTCCAGTGAAACAAAAGGAAAATTTAAAAATAAACAGGAATGAAATTACAATAGAGAATGTCAGTTCCAGGTAAGATCCTACAGGTTCCTGTGATCCTCCCGCTGACTGGCAGGGGTCAAGTCATCATTAGGAGACAATTTTATTTTATTTATTGATTGATTGATTTAATTTAAATTCTAGTCAGTTCACATATAGTGTAATATTGGGCTCAGGAGTAAGATTTAGTGATTCGTCGCTTACATGTCACACCCAGTGCTCATCACAGCAAGTGCCCTCCTTAACACCCGTCACTCATTTAACCCATCCCCTACCCGCCTTTCCTCCAGGAACCCTCAGTTTGTTCTCTGTGCACAAGAGTCTCTCATGGTTTGCCTCCCTCTCTTTTTATTCCCTTCCCCTGTGTTCATCTATTTTGTTTCATTCTTTAAAAAAAAAGATTTTTTAAAATTTATTTTAGAGAGAGTGCGCACATGCGTGAAGGGGGGTGGACAGAGAGCAGAGGGAGAGGGACAAACGGACCCCCCACTGAGCACAGAGCCCAACCCAGGCCCCATCCCACAACCCCAGATCATGACCTGAGCCGAAATCAGGAGTCAGATGCTCCACTGGCTGAGCCACCCAGGGGCCCCACATCTGTTTTGCTTCTTAAGAGAGATTTTTATTTTGAAAGTGTCATCTTCGACTGCCAGGGTCAGAAGAGAAGCCATGTGGTCAACATGCCCACAAACCCATGCGAACATCTCAAACCCACCCTTTGCTGACCGTCTATAACCTCATTTTTAAGGTTCTTCTTCTTTTTTTTTTATACAAGAGAAAGTAGACAGATACAAGTTGGTAAATGCTAACTGCCCATACCCACGTAGAGACACAGTGTAATCTCTGAGCCCCACACCCAGAGAAAGGAGGAAAACAGCTAGAATTCCAGACACCACTACGCAGGGGCCTCCCACCTTCCAGCTTCCAGCTTCCTTCTGCTAAGGGAGCAGAAGGTTTTTCTTTTTTTCCCACAGAGCACAGTGGTGTTGATTCCATAGTTTTTGTTGAGACAGGAAGGGATAAAAATAAATTTGGAAAGAAAGGGGTAGATATGTTTTTCCCACTGCATTCCGCTCAAGGTGCTTCCCCCCAAAATAACTTGAGAACCATGGTATAGAGGGAGAGAAAAGAGACTTCAGAAAACAGGGCAAATGAGCACAAGAGGAGGGAAAAAAAAGACTGCAACTTGCTCCCAGGGACTGCAGAACATTAAAAAAGGAAGGTTGGAATCCAGGGCTGTTCCACTCCTCAGCTTCCCCTCCCGCCTCCTCCCGCCTCCTCCTCAGCCATCATCTCCATCTGCCTCACCTTCACCTTCATCTCGGCCTTCATCGGTATCTCCCAATCCTCCCTCTTCAACATCATCGTCTTCTTCTCCTTCCCCTTCCCCATCATGCACATCGGGCACCAAGCAGTGCTGTCACGAATTTGGCCAAATATTGTCTTGGGTGACCCGTGCGGAGTTGTCTGCCCCCGCATGAGGCATGTCTCTTCCTGCTAGCGGGCTGCTGCCTTGGACTTGAACGTTTCTCGTCAAATCCTTTCCAGATTTCCATTTGATTTCAGTGAACTTTGAAGATGGATCACCACTCTCATTCAGACGAAATTCTTTGGAGAGAACTTTATTTTCAAACTAAGAGTTTCCACCAATTTTTCTTAAAGTGTATTCTGCACCCTGATTTGCTATCTTCAAATTCGGTCACTTCAACTCTTGTCAGATAATGCAGGACCTCTTCACTTGTGGATGGCTGACAAATGTGGTTACCCCCAAATTTGGAATTTTGGTGATAAAGTCCGACCTCTTCCTAAGAAAAGGTTGGCAGAGTTTGCTTTATTTCTGTTCTGCTTTCAAAATCTCCTCACTGGCCTGTTCTTTAAGTCTGCCTGTTTCCTCTTGTACTTCATCAATCCGTTCAAATTGCTTCTTGCTGTTCCTTTTCTCCCTTCAACAAGTGCTGAGAGGCGGCCTTCTCCTCCGGCTTGGGGGCAAGGGGCGCTCTCGGTTTCTTCGGTTGAGGCGGGAGCAAAGACTGGCGTTTGGGGGCCGTGCTGTGAGGAAAGTCCATGAGACAAGAGCAGATGCGCCCCTGGGAGAAGCTCTGATTGCTCTCTGCCTTTTCCTTTTCTGGGGATTTGTTCATTTCAACAGTATTTTTCAATGCATTGGCACGAGGTTGTTCATAACACCCATTATTTGAAATCATGACCGCATCTGCCGTTACGCGCCATTTTCCATTCTTGACACGGCTCCTCGGTGCCCTTCCTCTTGTCCTGACAAGGTGCGTCCGTGTTATGATCCTGCCGGGGAAGCTCCCACCTCAGCCAAGCAGTTCTGCTCCGCCCCCGGTGCCATCGATCCTGTCACCATGCTGGGGACAGCACCATGCTGTAGAGAGTGAGGCAGACATCGTGTCTATACTGGGGTCTGAAGTGGGAATGACACAAAGACCCAAATACAGGTGGGTGAGCTCTATTCCGAACCTAAGGAAAAGTGGATTTTCTCTCAACTGAAGCAGGACTTTTTCATGAGAAAAGAGCTGGACTTCCTTCTGCTATATTTCTGATTGAAGTTCACAACCATATTGCTTGTTAGTTCTCATGAAGAGTGCCGTGTCTAGCATTTCCTGGAGGTGTCGCTGGGACATGACCCAGGTGTCACTCACATAAGTCATAAAGACATGGCAGATTTTTAGTCCTCGGAAAAGTAAAATCCCTTATACCTATGGAAGAAATTTATCTAAACACTCCTCTTTCTCTGCAGCCTGTCCCCCAGAGCTGCACCTTAAGCCAGCGTTCTCCGGCTGCCTGCCTCACTGCACCTGGACACGTGCTTATCATATCTCTGGCTAAGACTGTTGCTTTCAGAATGACAAAAATTAACAAGACAGGAAACAACGTGTGTTGGAGAGGATGCGGAGAAAGGGGAACCCTCTCACACCGTTGGTGGGAATGCAAGTTGGTGCAGCCACTTTGGAAAACAGTGTGGAGATTCCTCAAGAAATTACAAATAGGGGCACCTGGGTGGCTCAGTGGGTTAAGCGTCTGCCTTCGGCTCAGGTCATGATCCCAGGGTCCTGGGACCGAGCCCCACATCGGGCTCCCTCCTCAGCAGGGAGCCTGCTTCCTCCTCTCTCTCTCTGCCTGCCTCTCTGCATACTTGTGGTCTCTATCTGTCAAATAAATAAATAAAATCTTTTTAAAAAAAGGAAAAAGAAAACAGAAATTACAAATAGAGCTTCCCTATGACCCAGCAATTGCACTACTGGGTATTTACCCCAAAGATACAGATGTGGTGAAAAGAAGGGCCATCTGTACCCCAATGTTTATAGCAGCAATGGCCACAGGCGCCAAAATCTGGAAAGAACCAAGATGCCCTTCAACGGACGAATGGATAAGGAAGATGTGGTCCATATACACTATGGAGTATGATGCCTCCATCAGAAAGGATGAATACCCGACTTTTGTAGCAACATGGACGGGACTGGAGGAGATGATGCTGAGTGAAATAAGTCAGGCAGAGAAAGTCTACTACCATATGGTTTCACTTACTTGTGGAGCATAAGGAATAGCATGGAGGACATTAGGAGAAGGAAGGGGAAAATGAAGGCAGGGAACTCGGAGGGGGAGATGAACCATGAGAGACTGTGGACTCTGAGAAACAAACTGAGGGTTTTGCAGGGGAGGGGTTGGGGGGTTGGGAGAGCCTGGTGCTGGGTATTAGGGAGGGCACGGACGGCAGGGAGCACTGGGTGTTATACGTAAACAATGAGTCTTGGAACGCTGCATCAAAAACTCATGATGTACTCTACGGTGACTGACATGACACGATAATAATAATGAGAAGACGGTGGTTTCCACAGTTTGGAGGTTCCCCCATGGTCACTCACCTCAGGGTAGCTGCCATGAGGGCAGAGCCTTAGCCCTTGGGAAGTCCCAGCAGCGGAGGTGAAGGTCCTTGAGTCTCTCGCCCTCCTTCCCAAGAGGGTGGCTGCTGACTGGGGAGCTGAGTGCTGGTTGCCACGACTAAGCTGGGTTCTTGTCTGTCAAAGTCTGGGGGCCACTTGAGATTTCTGGTCCCCTGGTCCATCTTGGTTAGTTTCTCTTGTCTGTCATGGTGAGAGACTGAAAGTCCTGTTTCTGGGAGTTGTGACTGTGTTCCAGGATACAAAGCTGACCAGGCTCCTATAGCGTGTTTGTCTTCCGGTTTAGAAACAGCGAGCCTGGGTGAGCTGTCCAGTCTCCCAGAGTGAAGTGACACACCAGTCGTTCTTTCTGTGCTTCCTGTCTGGGGCCAGAGTCATTGAGCCCAAGGGTTAGCAGTTTCTGCGGGGGAGGGCGGGCGGGGGGCGGACAGGAGCCCTCCCTGGGGACTCGGGCTCTGTCTACACTTAGCTTCTAGCTCTAGCTGCAGAACTGGTTCTGCCTGTTTTCTGTGGTCTTTGCCTAGAGCTCTGTTCCCTGGAGTCCAGGGGAGCAGGGCACTCGGTCCCTGGGGGACTTCGGGGCACCTGTGACATCTGAGGCACAGGTCTGGGAGGGAAACAAGTGGAGTCCCAGCCAGCTCATGAGCCCAACCTCCACCCAGGCTCCGTGAGGCTGGTTCTGACTGCTTTTTCTTCATTTCTCCCCCTTAAAAGAACCAGGGGAATTTCAGGAAAATACACAAGTGGGCTAAGGCAGGATGCCAGGAGAAGCTGTGGACACCAGCATGACGTCAGAACCTTCCCACTGATTCCTAGCTTGCCCTCTGTGCACCCCAACAAATTCCCAACTTTCTATAGTGCCCCATGAAATGGGGGCAGCCCCTGCACCTGTCAGTCTGCACCCAGGGGTTCCCGAGCCAATGGGCTCAGCCCTCAGTGCGGAGACACTGAAACTTGGTGCCCAACCAAGATCCCCAATTCAGACGCTATCGCAGTGGAGGCACTTCTGTCCCCACTGGAGGCCTCCTTGACAGTCTCCAGCATGTGGGAGGGTTTGACGATACTCTTCGGGGGGGATGAAGGAGGGGCTTTTGCTCTGTATGCATGTCAGTGGGAGGAATTTCCCTGAAAGGTACCTTTGCCCACATCTGGAGGAAATGAAGAAATGAGGACATGAGTCTCTCAGGGCCACAGGAATTCCTATTTCCATTGATTTCAAAGACATTTGAAGACTGGAGGAAAATCTTTTTAAAATTTAAGCCCACACCTCTGATGTTGTGAAAGTACCAGCTCCTTAAAGTTGGGAAACAAGAAACCACAGACTGGGTTGGAGCCCAGGCAGGTTTCCTGAGCAAGAATTTCACTGCCAGTTCCCTCACAGCTCAGAGGGCTGTCCCCAGGATCAGGCGACAGGCTCTAGAGGCCCAGGCCCCCCTCACACTCCGGGCAGGGGTGGTGCCCGTGCTGGAAGACAGCCTCAAGTAGCCTGACTTCTCTTTCACCTCGAGGAGAGGGAACCACAGGAGAGCTGCTAGGTCAAGGGTGGTGGGTTAGGGTCGTTCAGGGAGGCTGCAGCCAGGCTTCAAGGTCATCGGGATGGTCCTGGAGTAGAGAGAGCAGGGATGGCACTGCCCGGACAGCAGCCCCATAGGTATGAAGAGGGAGATGGGCCATTTCAGCTCACACCCAGGCCACATCCAAAGAGCTGGTGGCAGAGCAGGGAGTCATTTGCTGTGATTTCTTTTATTTTTCCAAATAAACATACATTTTTGGAACTAAATTTGTATTCTATTTCTTTAAGAAGGCCCAGGTACACCTGGGTGGCTCAGTGGGTTAAGCCTCTGCCTTTGGCTCAGGTCATGATCTCAGGGTCCTGGGTTCGAGTCCCTCATTGGGGTCCTGGTCAGCGGGGAGTCTGCTTCTCCCTCTCCCTCTGCTGTTCCCCCTGCTCATTGGTTCTCTATCTCTCTCTCTCCCTCTCTCTGTCTCTGAAATGAATAAATAAAATCTTTAAAAAAAGAAAAGAAGGAACCAAATTGAAGGCCATCTGGGTGGCTCAGCTGGTGCAGTGACCAGTTCTTGATGTCGGCTCAGGTCATGGTTCAGGGTGGTGAGATGCGAGTCTCGTGCCAGGCTCCCCGCTCAGTGCAGAGTCTGCTTGTCCCTCTCCCTCTACTCCTCCCCCTGTTCCCTCTCTCTTAAATAAATAAATAAATAAAATCTTTTTTTTTAAGTGTCCAAATTGTATAAACTCCAGTCCCCGTCCAACATGGATCTGTTCTCCAGTATGCCTGTTCCGATATTTAAATAAATTAAAGATATTGATCTTATGGGGGCAATATCGTATCGTATCTGGTTTCTTCGATGCACAAAGGTAATTTCCAAATGCTCAAAAAGGAAAAGAGAAAAATTAATCAATAAAATCATTGAATTTGTGGTTATCATACTCTAATAAGTAAAGATAAAATATGTATGAATAACCATATAAAACCAACTAAACTATTAGTAAAAGTCTAAACTGTAGTCTTATTTCCTCAGTACACTCTTTCTCTCTCTAAAACAGGTTTTGGATAAGAGAAAATGAAAACTGTTTTTTTTTTTAATTGCCAGGATGTCCTGGTTGCTAAGTTACAAGATAAGGAACAAGGAAACACACATTTTGCTATCAGGCCAAACATTAACAGTTGTGGAGAAGCTTCGGGAGCCTCCTCCTGTATTAAACACTCTTCCTAGTATTTCAAGGGCCTTAACAATGTAAGAGACAAATGGGGAAGTGGCCTCAAGCCTGACAGGAAAGGGAAGACAGAGTTTCCTCTGTCCCACACGCCTCCATGGGGCCAATAGATGGCTGTCACAGGCTCCACCAGTCACGGGATCCTCTGGCCACATAAGTGGGGCACTGGGTGGCTTCGTGTGGCTAAGGCCCTGGTCATCCCATTCACCTCCAGATGACATGACCTCTCATTATTTGTGATTAAAAGTTCTGGACCCCGCTTATGAAGTCCTGGCTTTAGCTGTACTCCACTTGGTAAAATAAAGCCAAGAAAACCGTCTAAAACTCCCAAGCTCCTTCAATACTTCTTCGCAAGGTAAACCCTTGAATAGTTTTGTTAATTTTCATTTAAAAGATGGTTCTGTCTTCTCCCCGATCTTATTACAGTATAAAATATCACGTGAATACTACATTTGGGTTTTTGCAAGATTTGAGATGTATTTATTATTCATTTCTTACAAGATGCTTTATTAAGTGGAACTTTCTAAACTCATGATACTTGTGCTGTACACCAGATAAGTCATCACTTCTTACACTAAGTAGCTGTAGTTACGTGAGTGTAATAGCAGGAAGTGTGTCGTCCCACAACGTTACCCCACTTTGTAGAGTGAGTAATTCTTTATTCACCAACTGCGATGGTATTGCTCTTCAACGTCAGCCTACTTATCGTTTCTTAATTCATTGACTTGGCAACCTTGGGTGAATAATAAATTGAGGCGGTTAGCAAGTAATCTCTACCTGGACAATCTCAAAAGGAATTACAATTCAAACAGAGAATGAAGAAGTACTCCATGCGTTTTACTTCTATATTGTTGTCTGTGTATAAACCCCACTGGCCCTCATACCACTCAAACTCCTAAAGTCACTGTGGTATAATTATTGTTTTGTGCCATCCTGGTTGTTTTAATTATATTTTAAAAACAGGGGCACCTGGGTGGCTCAGTGGGTTAAAGCCTCTGCCTTCGGCTCAGGTCATGATCCCAGGGTCCTGGGATCGAGCCCTGCATCGGGCTCTCTGCTCAGCGGAGAGCCTGCTTCCTCCTCTCTCTCTGCCTGCCTCTCTGCCTACTTGTGATCTCTGTCTGTCAGATAAATAAATAAAATCTCAAAAAAAAAAAACTTAAATTCTTAAAGCTTTCAATAGTATTGCCATCCGTACATCTTTACTGTGACAGTACATAAGTGTACATTTGCATAATACATATAAAGGTGTATTAAGTCAATAGATGTTTTAAAGACTTATGTATAATAGAGTAGAGAGGTCTGGGTCTTTAAGTAATCACTAGTTTTCCGCACTGGTATTCTAATCAGAGGGTAGAGGTTTTTCTCACCCTAGTAGGAATGGACAGCTCAAAATTCTGTTCAGAGGTGCTTCTCTGTCTCCCCTTATCATGGTTACTTCACAACAGAGGTCAATTATAAGAAAATAAGCAAGCCAGCAAAACAAGTAGCAAAAGCTCTTTCTTAGAGGAGGAGCTAAAATTCCTACCGGTTATCATGTTACTTTCTCCTGTGGGTTGTTATCAAATATTGTGACTCTGGTTACACTGTCAAGGCCATGGGCATTTCTGCTTCTAGGACACCTATGTTCTTCTTTTTTTTAAAGATTTTTATTTATTTATTTGACAGACAGAGATCACAAGTAGGCAGAGAGGCAGGCAGAGAGAGAGAGAGGAGGAAGCAGGCTCCCCGCTTGAGCAGAGAGCCTGATGGGGGGGCTCAATCCAAGGACCCTGGGATCACGACCCGAGCCGAAGGCAGAGGCTTTAACCCACTGAGCCACCCAGGCGCCCCTAGGACACCTATGTTCTTATCAAGCAAACGACCATTCTTTTCTCACAACTCTCTTTGTTGGTTTTTTTTTTTATTAATTTATTTTCCCCCTCCCCACTCCCTCCTCCCCTCCAGCAACCCTCAGCTTGTTTCCCAAGATTAAGAGTCTTCTATGGTTTCTCTCCCTCTCTGGTTTTGTCTTGTTTCATTTTTCCCTCTCATCCCCTCTGATCCTCTGCTTGGACACAACTCTCTTTGATGTGGGCTTTCTCCAAGATCAGTCCTCAAATTAATAATGCTGATGAGAGTTGTCTCCATGCCACGGCCTTGGTAGATGGCAGCTTTGTAGTGCCAAGGGTTACTCCTTTGCCTGGCTTGGGTGATACCCTGTGCAGTGCATGTGAGTAATGGGGGGTGTGGGGAATAATGAGGCATGATCCCAGTGTGCCGGGGTTATTACAAACAACTCGATGGGATTATAAAAGCTACATTTATTAAAATTTAATTTAAATATGTTAAATTATTAAATTAAAATATTAAATTAATTAAAATGAACTTAAATATGTTCTGGTAGAAAGGATTAAAATACTGATACATGGTACATTGCAGACGAATCTCAAAAACATGATGCAGAAATAGTCAAAAAGTGAGTCAACAGGTAAATGAGTAAACAAAATGCGGTCTAGCCATGCAATTGAATGTTATTCAGCTGAAACAAGGAATGAAGCTACAATATGAATGAACCCGGACAATATTCTGCTGAGTGAGAGAAGCCAGACACAAAAGGTCACATATTACATGATTCCATTGCTCTGAAATGCCCAGAATAGGCAAATCCACGGAGCCAGAAAGCACATTATGATTGCTAGGGGCTGGGGGCGAGGGAGCAGGGAATGGCAAGTAACTACTAACGGGTGCGGGGTTTCTGTCTGGAACAAAGAAAATGTTCTGGAATTAGTGATAATTGTACATTGTGAATGTACCAAATACCACTGAACTGTACGTTTTAAGATGGTTAATTTTACATTAGACGAATTTCACTTCAATGAGAAAACACTTGGGGGACGCCTGGGTGGCTCAGTTGGTTGAGCAGCTGCCTTCGGCTCAGGTCATGATCCCAGCGTCCTGGGATCGAGTCCCACATCGGGCTCCTTGCTCGGCAGGGAGCCTGCTTCTCCCTCTGCCTCTGCCTGCCTCTCTGTCTGCCTGTGCTCGCTCTCTCATGCTCTCTCTCTCTGACAAATAAATAAATTAAAAAAAAAAAAAGAAAACACTTGGGACACCTGCGTGGTAGAGTCAAGCACTGGTTTAGGTGAGGTCATGGTCTCAGGGTCATAAGATCGAGCCCTGCGTCAGGCTCTGAGATCAGCATGGAGTCTGCTTAAGATTTTTCTCTGTTGGGACACCTGGGTGGCTCAGTGGGTTAAATCCTCTGCCTTCGGCTCGGCTCATGATCCCAGGGTCCTGGGATCGAGTTCTGCATCGGGCTCTCTGCTCAGCGAGGAGCCTGCTTCTCTCTCTACCTCTGCCTGCCTCTCTGCCTGCTTATTCACGCTCTGTCTAAAAATAAGTAAATAAAATCTTTTAAAAAATAAAAAATAAATTAAAAAAGATTTTCTCTCTCTCTCTCCCTCTGCCTCTCCCACTCATTTTCTCTCTCAAATAAATAAATAAATCATAAAAAAAGAAAAGGAAAGGAAAACACTTAAAACCTGTTTTGGTACTCACATAACTTCTTAGAATGAATTTTTAAATGCACTTATTTTTACACAAGAGCTAAATACTAGTGGTCTTGGCACAATGACTTTTATACCTTCTCTGAGATTATACTATTCTCCGCGATAAGGTTTAAAATTCCCTTGTTTAGGGACGCCTGGGTGGCTCAGTTGGTTGAGCGGCTGCCTTCGGCTCAGGTCATGATCCCGGCGTCCTGGGATCGAGTCCCACATCGGGCTCCTTGCTCGGCAGGGAGCCTGCTTCTCCCTCTGCCTCTGTCTGCCACTCAGTCTGCCTGAGCTCGTTCTCTCTCCCTCTCTCTCTGACAAATAAATAAATTAAAAAAAATTTTTTTAATTCCCTTGTTTATTAACAGCTTTAGTGACACATGAAATGGACAGATTGTCAGGCTCAAGGTGGTTGGAGACAAATGGCCCAGCAGGCCAGTGTCATGGCTTATCAAGGGGTGACAACACAGACACCAACACTCGGGAAGGCAATGCTGCCTTCAGAGGCCCTTCCAGAGACCTCTGTGCCAACTGTTCAACAACTTCTTTTGGGCCCTTAGGTTTTCTCTTAGATATGGGGATGACAGAGCATTTCTCACTGGACGGGTGGACTGCTTCCCAAGACGGCCACCTCTGTCGCCCCTGCTGCGTGCTCCCTGTTGCAGTACGGCGTGAGTACCCCACTTCCCGACCAGAGGTGGAGTCTACTTCCCCTTCTCTTGCCCAGGCCCAGCCCGGCGACTCGTTCTAATAAAACGTGGCACAAGTGACACCGGGTGACTTCCAGAAGAGGCTTCGCCCTTCCTGTGTTTTTCCTCTCAGAAGTCAGTACCGGCACGGGAAGAAGTGTGAGCTGCCGCACTCGAGGGGCACCTGGGTGGCTCAGTGGGTTAAGCCTCTGCCTTCGGCTCAAGTCATGATCTCAGGGTCCTGGGATCGAGCCCCGCATCGGGCTCTCTGCTCAGCGGGGAGCCTGCTTCCTCCTCTCTGCCTGCCTCTCTGCCTACTTGTGATCTCTGTCTGTCAAATAGATAAATAAAATCTTTAAAGAAGTGTGGGCTGTCGCACTCGAGAGGCCACAAGGAGAAGCCATGGAAGATGAGCCGCCACACGAACGAGAACCGTATGGCAGCCGGCGGCAACTGCCAGACACGAGACTGGGGCCATCTCAGAGGTTCCAGCCTCCTTGGCTCTGCTCCCAGCTGAATGAGGTCACACGAGGGACCCCGACCAACACGGTGCGGAGCAAAGAACCGGCCTACCCCCCCGCCACCCCCCCAGCTCAGTCAGCACATAAACTTGAAAGAAATCACAAATGATTGTTGTTTTAGGCCACGGGGTTTTGGGGTGGCTTGTCAGCGGAAACACTTGAGATCCAGACCAAATCATGGAATACATGTGAGCTCCTGAGAATTGCCCAAAAGTTCTTGAAAAACACGCCTGAAAAGCTTGCAGAGGAGTAAAGCTCAGGATGGCTAGGACCAATTCCAACCAGAAGCAGATGACTTCCCGAGGCAGGCGGCTGGCCCAGGACCAGTGGAGTAAGGCATAATTACAAAGGCCTTTCAGGGAACAAGTGAAACTGATGAGGGAGAGCCAGCTGTCATTATCTGTCCTAGAATATTTCTGGCATTGTCCTTAGTGCTCCATTTTCTAGTAGTCATAGACAACGAAATATTTTCTTCTCGCTCTTTCTCTGTTTCTCCATTTCAAAGGTTATGCTTGTGCGTACTGGCCCGGGCGGCCCACTGACATCAGGATCACGCTAGATTTCATGGAGCCCACCACCGGAGAGAGAAGTATTACAATGCAGAAAACGCGTAAGAAAACCTGAAGGCAGGGACCACAGATTGAGCTTCAGATGCTCGCGCAATGCATGGATTCAAAAGCTCACACCTGTCTTTCGAGAGAAGAATTTGTGCCAAGAGCATATGCCCCTTGACTTGTATTCATTCGAATTTGTCTTAGCATTCTGACCCTGCACCCCCCAAATTCATGTAATTCTCACATGCAAAATACATGCATTCCATCCCAACAGCCCCAAAGGTCTTTATGAGCTCCAGCATTGACTCCAAAGTCCAAAGTGCAAAGTCTCATCTAAACATTGTATAAATCAGAAATGGGTAAGAGGTCTGAGTCATCCTGAGGCGGATTCCTCTCCAGCTGTGAACCTTTAAATCAAACACGTTCTGTACTTCCAGAATACAGTGGTAGGACAGGCAGAGGATAAACACTTCTGTTCCAAAAAGGAGAAATTGTCAAGAAAGGGCTGAAGGATGGCGGGCAAGTCTAAAACCCAACGGGGCAAACAACAGCAAATCTGAAGTTGTTGGATCTTCTAAGATTTAGTTAATTTATTTGTGAGACAGAGTGAGAGAGCACAAGCAAGAGGCAGAGGGAGAGGGAGAAGCAGATTCCCTACTGAGCGGTGAGCCCGATGCGTCCCTGTCCCCACGGCTTTGCTGGGCATGGCCCACATGGCAGCCCATGCTTTGGGCGGGGGTCATTTGGCCCAATGCCCGCCCCCCGGCTTTGACACCCAAGAGGCAGCACCGAAGATCTCTAAAGAGTCTTTGGGGTCCTTCCTTTGTCCGGAAAAATAGCTCCCTGGCTGCACCCCCAGCCCGCCTTCCTGCCTGCCCGGCTCCCTCCCCTCCAGCGCCAGCCAGCAGTTCGCCTGCTGCGGTGGACGAAGCCGCCCGGGGTCTCGCACCCACACTAGGCTCCTCACCAGAGGCTCGCGTGACCCCGCCCTGAGTGTTCTCTTCCCCATAGGCTTGCTCGTGTCCTGCAATCCGGCCAGGCCGAGGATCTTCCGAGGTTTTAAGTTCCGCTTCCCTTTGGATTAACCATTCCATCTTACCCATGTCTTCTCGAATCATGCCGTCAGCGCTCAAGACGAGCCAAGCTGCACCTTCACGCTCTGCCGACATTCCTTCAAGCGAGTGCGCCATCCCAGTACTCACAGGACAGCGCCACATGAACACAGTTCACCGGCGTCTGCGGGGCTCAGTGGGTGAAGCCTCTGCCTTCAGCTCAGGTCATGATCCCAGGGTCCTGGGATCAAGCCCCGCATCGGGCTCTCTGCTCAGCAGGGACCCTGCTTCCTCCCCTCTCTCTGCCTGCCTCTCTGCCTACTGTGATCTCTGTCTAATAAATAAATAAAATCTTAAAAAAAAAACAGTTCAGCCAAGTTCATGGCCATTTCCCAAGGCTGGCCTTTCCGACAGCTTCCCAAAGTGTGTTCTCATTTCCATGCTGCTTTCCACCAACACCCGGCTTGTGACCCCACAGGCGCTCTGAGAAGGTTCTCTGTCCAGCTCTCCTCTGTAACTTCTGGAACCGCATCAGAATCCCCCATGAAGGGCTCTTCATGGCAACATAACCTTTTTCCAGCACATGCCTCCAGACGCCAGACGCCCGCCATGATCGACTTCCGAAGCTGTTTCAGCACCTTTAGGGATCTGTTAGAGCAGGACCCCAGAGATCAGTTGCTTACGGGGTGACAGGTCGGAAGTCCAAGACGAGGGGGCCAGCGCGGCGGGATGAGGGCCCTCTCCTGGGTCACAGACTTCTCACTGTGCCCTCACTGGGCCAAAGAGGAAGAGGTCTTTCTCCCGCCCCTTTTCTTAGGGCACAATCTCATTCTCCAGGGCTCTGCCTTCATGAACTAATCACTTCCCAGGGGCCTCGCATCCTAATGCCAGCACATTGAGCATTGTGATCTCAACGTAAGGAGGGGGCACAAACATTCAGACCATAGCAGAATTATGAGACATGTATAACTAACGTCAGGTGCGGTAGCAAGTGAAAGGAGAACTTGACCGAGGCCATTGCATCATCCCTAAGCATCGTAGTGCCGGCCGCATGCTGTCCCTTTTCCTGCCGGCCGCTGGGCTTCGAGCCAAGTGGTTACCTGCGTTGGTCAATCAGAGTCGATCCTCTTGCCTCCTAGACTGTAAGCGGATAAATCGATTTTGTGAGCACAACCTCACCAGGAACGTCACTTGCAAAAGTAAAGCTTAAGTAATCAGACTTGGACACCCAGCCTTACAGAGCAAGGTGTGGACGGACCGCACAGAAAATGGCCCGGGGCCTCCGCAACAACGACGTGGAGGGTTGCCACAAGAGAGAGCAGCCAGCAGGCCGCTCCACCGGACAGGGAGGGATCCGGCCTGTCAGACCCGTCGGGGTCAAGCTTTCCGTCCTTGTTTCCAACTCAGAGGCAGCAAAACCATTTCTAGAATAATGGAAACGAAACATGTCTTGCCGCGCTGTGTAAAAAAGGCAGGACAGATAAAGAATACACGGCAACAGATAAAGGGAGTAAGCACGGTGAAAACAAGGGACCCTGAGCGGCAGGACCTACTACTGCTAAAATGGATTCACCCGGGGCTTCTATTTGGAAGATCTTTCCCTATCAGTGGCGGCCAGTCAAAGGGAACCATATGGTCGGGGCACATCTTGTTGATAGTGTTAACTGCACGTTTATCGTGTAAGCCTTTGTTCAGTTCCCGCTGTCTGTGGGAATGAAAATAAGAAACCAATTAACTGGACCACGAATTGAATTAATGATCTTAGTACAAAAAAGAAAAAGACAATAAAGACAACGAGGATGTACTAATGCACCTACAAATGGTCCCAGTGGTAAATTTTATGTGTACTTTACCACAATATAAAAGTCAGTTAAAAAAAAAAAAAAGATAGGGGCGCCTGGGTGGCTCGGTGGTTTAGAGCCTCTGCCTTCGGCTCGGGTCATGATCCCAGGGTCCTGGGATCGAGCCCCCCATGGGGCTCTCTGCTCAGCAGGGAGCCTGCTTCCTCCTCTCTCTCTCCCTGCCTCTCTGCCTGCTTGTGATCTCTGTCTGTCAAATACATAAATAAAATCTTTAAAAAAAAAAAAAAAAGATAAGGAAACAGCTTTCTGAGTTCAGGTAGGAGTAGGAAGGCAGCAGAAAACCCGAACTCCCCCGCTTGGGAAGAACCAGGGACGCCCCGCCGCAGCCCCCCCCCCCATCTACTGAGAGCAGGAAGCACAATCGGCGACCAGGGGACCTGCAGGACCAGAGGCCACTACTAGACTCAAGTGAAATTCTGCGCGCCACTGGCCCCCGGGACGCCCCGAGCAGGATCTACTCTTGCAGGACGCGGCCCGACCCTGCACGGGGACAGCCGGGGACCGACGTGGGAAGGAGAGGGGCAGAGGCGGGCGCGGGTGCAGGTTCGGCGGAGGCGGAAACGGAAGCGGCCCGGGCGCGGCGCGGCGCCACCCCGCGGGGCGCGGCGCTCGGCGACGCCAGAAGAGGGCGCCCGAGAGCTAGAGCGCGGCGGGGGCGGCCCTCTCGGCCCGAAGGGGGCCCCGCCGGAGCCGCGCGTCGGGAAAACAAGTCTCTCCAAGCCCTGCTCCACTTAGCGCGCCGCGCCGCGGTGCGGTCGGACCGCGCACAGGCTCGGTTCCTTCCAGGAATCCTTTCTGATGCTCAGTTTGTCCCAGGCGTGGCCGGGGGACTCTCCCCGAGCTGGCTCCCGTGCCCTTTTGCCGTTCGCCCACGGGTTCTGGGCCAACGGAGATGCTCCCGGCTCACCTTGACCCTCTTGGGACAGACGGTCCTGGGGTGTGTGAACACCATGTACAACCTATACCTGCGGATTTGTCCCCCCCCCCCCGCCCCCAGGCTCCACACCCAGCGAGGGGCTTGAATTCACTACCCGGAGATCAAGACCTGAGCTGAGACCAAGAGTCAGGAGCTTAACTGCCGGAGCCACCCAGGCGCCCCCATATACGCGTGGGTTTAAACCTAGAGTTCAGATGGAATTTGCCAGTGAGCATGCACTATTCCATCTCTCCCCTTTCTCTTAGCCTGAAGACCAGGATTTGTAAACTGAACTGCTCATTTTCTCTGAGCTGGGATATAAAGAAGCCAGTTCGCAATGCTAACGGGAAAAGAGAACCCTTAGTACCTGGCTTGCGGCTCCGGTCCTCCTCCCACCCGAGGCTCCCGCAGAGCCCACAGCTCCCCTGGGCCTCATGGGCGCACAGGCTGCTCCAGCAAACCCCGGAGAATTACGAAGTGACGGGCCCTGGCTTCAAGCCCAAAGCCAAATGTGGGCTGGGCCTGTTTGTGGCGGTGCCCATAGGGACACTGACACCTGCGGAGTAGAGTGCCACGGTTAGAGACGCTCGAGTAGCCCTATAAGACAGCTCAGTGTGGACGATTTAAGGACCTCTTTGTGTTCCTCGGGAGTTCCCTTACTCGTGGACCTTAGGGCGCATGTCCCCTTGATGTGATCTGCTGTTCCCGAAGAGGACGTTTACCACTTTCATGTTGCCAGGCAGACACATGCATTCACCATAGGCTGCGATGGAGTTAATATAATGGAGAATATATATTTTCCAATTTTAATTGTGGTAAAATACATATAACATAAACTTTGCCATCTTGATGGTTCCCTGGGGTACAATATTCAGTAGTGTTAAACCTTGTGCAGCCAAGCTTGCCAACTTCTTCATTGTGTGAAACTGCAACTCTTTTTTAAGAATATTTTATTTATTTATTTGACAGACAGGGATCACAAGCAGGCAGAGAAGCAGGCACAGAGAGAGGAGGAAGCAGGCTCCCCGCTGAGCAGAGAGCCCGATGTGGGGCTCGATCCTGAGATCATGAGCTGAAGGCAGAGTCTTTAACCCACTGAGCCACCCAGGTGCCCCGAAACTGCAACTCTATACCCATTTAACACAAACTCTCCATTCCCCCCTCCCCCAGCCCTCTGCACCCACCCTTCTACTTCTGTCTTTATGACTTAGACTTCTCTAGGGGTCTCATATAAGTGGAATCATACAGTATTTGTTCTTTGGTGACAGCTTTTGTAGAATATATCTTTTTGAAGGCTCTTTATACACAAACATGAAATGGTTTTAAATTACAGCAGAAACTAGATAACAGTTTAAGGATTGGCTCTGAACTAGATTGTAACTATGGACCAGATTGGAAAGAAATACTTCTTTTTCTCCAAGTAAAAACAGGAAAAATGGATTCAAAAAGACAAGGAACCAGAAACCAAGAAAGGGAAAATGAAGCAACACAAACCCAGTAGGGTTTTCTGGAGGAAACTGTCCTAATAGTGTAAGTGAACAAAACGCGTGTTCCTTCGCTGTGTAGGCCTGGTGAATTTCAATCCATTCAAATTTCAGATATTTACACCAAAACTTTCAGCGGGGACTTATTGATTCTGTTTGCGTGGATACAAAGACCTCCGGGGATGAGCCACAAAGGTCCGAGGCTTGAAAACCAACAAGGTTGTGGGGCCCGGAAACCGAAGAGAGACACCACTCATGGCCAGTTTTGTGATCAGGGCTCCCACGTCTCCGTAGATGCAGAACTCTTCAGATTTTCTACTTCTTGAGCCCATTTTGGTAAGCTAGGGTTTTTCTAGAAGTTGGTCCTTTTCACCCAAATGTTCACACCGATTGGGATAAGTTGTTCCGCATAGTCTCTTTGAATAACGTCTGTGGGTCAAGGGGACGGGCGCTGTTTGTTCCTGACGTTGGCGGTTTACACCCGCATTCCTGGTGCTCACAGCCTCCCTCCGCCCAACGAACCCCCGCTGCCCGTGGCCCCGACTTCTCGGAAATCCTGTTGGCTCTACCTGCAGAAGCTTCCCGGCACCTGACACTCCTGCCCATCCTGCTGGCCTGGCCCTTCCCTGGTGAAGCCATCACCATCTCTCACCTGGACCTTCTGAGTGCTTCTCACCTGACTGCCCCACTTCTGCCTCAGTTGTTTCCCCTCTCAGGACAGCAGCCAAGTCACATCGTGTCACGTTTCCCTGAAAATCGTGCAGGGCTCTGTGCGTCATACCCAGTGAAAGCCAACATGTGGAAAATGGACTCCAGGACACACATGCTCTGGCCACCGTCCCCTCTCTGACCTTTCTTCTTTCTAGTCTCCACTCACTCTGCTCCTGCTACCCTGGTCTCCAGAACAAGGAGGATACTGTTCTTTGAACATTCCAGGCATGTTCCTGCCCCAGGGCCTTGCTTGTTACTTACTTGCTGGTTCTCTCCTGGGGTGTCTTCCTCAGATCTCTACATGGCCCCCTCCTACCTTCCTTTAAGTCTTTGCTCCCATAGCCCTTTCTCAGAGAGGCCCCCCGGGATGCCCTATGAAAATGGACACCTGTTCCCTTTCTGACCTGCCACCCCCAACCCCTGTGTCCTGTTTCCCTTTTCCTATTCTCCATCCTACTTGTCACAGCTTACTTATGATGTCTGGTGGCCACGTTCTCTTCCCCTGCTAGAACGGCAGTTGTGAGACGCAGGGATGTCCGTGCGTTTGTTCCCTGGCCCCACCAGGTGCTCGATGAGTGTCTGCGGAGTGCATGGTTGACTGAATTCTCTGTACCGAATACTGTGCTGGAACTTTTCCAAAGAATGATCTCCTTCAAGCCTTACAGGAAGTACATGTCATCCCCTCTCCCTGATAAGGACACGTGCTCAGAGATGGTGACTGACTCGCTCAAGGTCACAGAGGGCAGGCGTGACAGCGCTCCAGGAGGCCCACAGCAGATGGGGGAGATTAGGGGCCTGAGCTGAAGAGCGTGGAGATTGGACCACAAAGGGGACATTGGCCGGAGGGGGACTTGGTCAGCTGGAGGGTGAAGCAAATCTGATTGTTGTCGGGTTCTGAGGTGAGCAGTTCGGGATGCCATGGGACAGTCACGGGAACGGGGAAACTGTCCAGCCCTTGCCTTTGGACTTTCTACACACGGTGCATGTTGACGGATCTCCGAGGGACTCACAGTGGGAAAACTTTTCCAACCAGAAACCAAAAAGGAAACGGAGTTGCATTTGGCCACATACAAATTAAAAGTCGATGTATGTAAATCTATTTGAAAGTCAAAGGCAATGGATGGTCTTTGAAAACGTTCCGCTGAGAGAAACCAGACACGAAAGGACAGACAGTGTGGGAGCCCACCTCTGTGAGGTGCTGGCGGCTGTGCGGAGGTGTCAGCGTCTAACGGGGACAGAGTTCCGGCTCGGGACGGCGGGAAGTGCGCTGGAGACGATGGTGCGTTGCGCTGTACACGCGCAAGCGGTGCGCATGGGAAATTCGACCTGAGGCACGTTTCATCGCACGCACAAAAACGTCACAGACAAACGAGCCAACAGTCCCTTGCCCTGTAGCCTGAGCTGTTTCCGACACAGCCGCCGGCCTGCAGGATGCAGGGCGCGGACTGGGCACCCCCACGCTGCATGGCTTAGGAGCAGTGGGGGCAGAGACCAGGCCGGCGTGTCCTCCTGCAGCCTGGCAGCCAGGGTGTGGCGACTGGCGCAGAGTGGCCCCGAGCCCCTCGGCCCTGAGAGGCCTCTCCCCTTCCTGTGCCTCCTGCTGCTCCGTGCATTTTGGCCCCACTCCTCCCGGCTCATCCCCTCTCCAGTGCCCTTCCCCGAGGACCCAGCACGTGGGCGTCCAGGTGCCAGGTGACTTTCCGGGGCAGTAATCTGCTTTACGCTAAAATGAGACTTGATCTTCTGTTAGCCCTAATCATCAATTAGCACCCCACTCCCAGCGATGTGACAGCCCGGGGCTCACCACTGACTCCAGCTCCTCTGGCCTCCGCCTCCCCCACCCCCGCCCCCTCCCTGGGTCCTCCGGAAGACCCAGCTCCGTCATCGGGGTAATGCTAAACAAGGGCCAGCTCTGGGGCCCAAGCGGGAGGCTCCCCCACACATCCTGCTTCAGTTCTGCCAGACCCCCACTGAGATGGTCCCTTCCGCACAACAGGGTGGCCCTGGATGTCCCTGGTCATCCTGTGGGGTCCGGGGCAGGCAGGATTGGTCATCTCCCTGCAGAAAGAGGGTGAACCTGGCCTGAGAGGGAGGGGTTGTCCCATCCAAGGCCACCCTGCCAGTCCCTGGTGGTGCTGGGCAGAGGCCATCCCATGTCTGGTGCTCAGAAGGGGCCAGGTTCGGCGGTGACCTCAGAGAAGACCCACTTTTATTTTTATATTTTTAAAGATTTTATTTACCCATCTGAGAGACAGAGAGTGAGCAAGGGAGAGAGAGAGAGAGAGTACAAGCTGGAGGAGGGGCAGAGGAAGAAGGAGAAGCTTCTCAGTGAGCGGAGAGCCCGATGCGGGCCTCGATCCCAGGACCCCAGCATCATGACCTGAGCCGAAGGCAGTCGCCCAACAGACTGAGCCACCCAGGCACCCCCAGGAGGTCCACTTTTAGTTCTGACGTTCTCACAGGCTCTGATTCTTTGACCATGGTGGGGTACGGGCAGACAAAGCTCCCTGGGACCCAGGAGGAGGGAAAGGTGTAAACCGGGAAGTAACAAAACCTCATCACATCAAGCTACGCTCTGAAGCCCACGCCTCACAGGGCACCTTGAACCTGCTGTGCTCATGCTGGCCGCCCCGGCTTCGCATTCTCTTGGGTCGTTCCTGGAAGTACTGCTGGGCCACACGAGGAGTCGCCAGACTGCTTTCCACTGGGGCTGCAGCGTCACAGTCGAATTTTAGAATATTTCCATCACCCCCCAAAAGAACCCCTGTTCCCACGAGCAGTCACTCCCCACTGTCCACCCCCACCCCCGCCTCCGGCAACCACTCATCTGTTTTCTGTCTCTGCGGACTTGCCTCTTCTGGACATTTCCTCTCTGTGGAATCGTCCAGTACGGGGGCTTCCGGGTCCTACTCCGCAGGCCGGCTCCTGGTGCCGCGGCCGGAGCTCCGTCCCTGGCTCCGGTGCACGGCACCCCGCTGCACGGCCAGGCCGCGCTCTGTTCATTCACTCATTTTTCGCCTGTTTCTACATTTTGGCTTCCGATCAGCAGTGCTGCTCTGACGGTCCCCATACGCATCCGGGACATATACCTTCACTTCCCTTCAGCAGTTATCTAGGAGTGTAAGTGCTGGGGACACGTTCCCTGGGCTTTCCAGCTACCCCTGGGCAATGAGCCCAGCTTTCCAGACTGCCAGTGGGGCCTGGCAAGACTGTGGTCGGGACTCCTTCCTTCCATGTCACGCGGAGCTCCTAGCCTGGTCCCAGGCACGCGGCAGATGCTGACCCGTGCTAGGAGCCATTCTCACTCTGGGTGGCCACCCTGGGGCCCCACGGAGCTCCAGCCCCCAGGGAGGCAGCCAAGGCTTTCCCCCCACCACCTGGAGCAGTGGCCATGTCACCAGGAGCCATAGCCCGGGGCGCTGCCGAGCCATGGCACTGAGAGTGGGGAGGTGACGTCACGTGCCCAGGTCTTGGCTTTCCTGAGTTTCAGGCCAACCCAAAGGAGGTGACAGAGGCAACTGAATTTCAGGACTGTGTAGAGAGGTGCTGGCAGGACCCATGACAGATGTGCTCCCCTGTAGACGGGGACAAGGGCTGCAGACTTGGGCAAGCAGCATGTAATTGGAGCGCTGCCAGGCCCAAGGCCTGCAGCCAGACTTCAGTGGGCGAAGAAGCCCCAGGAGGCAGCCCGGCGGAACATTCTGTTGACAGGTCGGGAGTGGTCCAGGGAAAGGTCATGAACTCAGGGGACAGAGACCTGAGCAGGTGGAATGTGAATGCGTGTGGGCACCTTCGGGGGCTCCGGAAAGGCGCGCGGGGAGCAAGGGGGAGCAGGCAGTGGAAAGCAAGATGCGCAGTGCAGCCTCTCCCCACCTCATGCCAGTCCCCCTTCCTTGGGGAGGACCCCCGCCAGCACAGCTTGCATCCACTTGAGTCCACGAGATGGCCTGACCCTGAGGGAGGCCCCCCTTCCAGGCCTCAGCACTGCAAAGCCTCCTGGCCCTGCACCTCCCAGGGTTCTGCAGAAAACCGGGCAGGGAAGGCAGGTCTAGGCTCTGGGCTGCTTCCCTACCCCACACCCCAATCTGGAGGTCTTGAAGCTTGGGTCCAGCTGACCTAAGAGCGAGTGCCAGACGGTAGGGGGGAAAGGGAGTGTGAGCACGGGTGAGGGCCCACAGCAGCTTAGGAGCCAGGAGGCAAGGGGTGGGGGAGGAGGAGGTCTAAGGCCCAATTAAGAGATCAGGTGGGGAAGGGTTTGGGAGCTTTTAAGGTGAGGAAGCCTGGGCTGATCCCACGGGCCGGTATAAAGCGCCATGACCCCCAGGCAGTGCCAGGGCTGGCAGGCACTGAGGACAGGGCTTTCTGGAGCCATGACCCAGCGGTGGGGCCCCCAAAGGCTTGCAGGTGGGCGTCCGCGGCCCAGCTATGAGGACAGCACCCAGGCGAGCATCTTCGCCTACACCAACAGCAACGCCACCAGAGGTGAGCGAGCAGGCGCTGTGCAGGCCTCACTGGCTGCGGCAGCCTTCCAGGGACACCGGGCCTTAGTGGCCACACAGGGGTCCGCTGGCCACCCAGCCCCATTGCGAGACTTCTCTTCTGCGCATCGTCCTCAGCCGAGATGGTCTTCTCCCTTAATCTTTATGATGACGTGAGATGGGGGGCGGCTTCCTGATTATGAAAGGACACCATAATGTGAAACCGGCATTTTCTTTTTTTTTTATTTTTATTTATTTGTCAGAGAGAGAGAGAGGGAGAGAGAGAGAGAGCGAGCACAGGCAGACAGAGCAGCAGGCAGAGGCAGAGGGAGAAGCAGGCTCCCCGCCGAGCAAGGAGCCCGATGCGGGACTCGATCCCAGGTCCCCGGGATCATGACCTGAGCCGAAGGCAGCCGCTCAACCAACTGAGCCACCCAGGTGTCCCGAGATTTTTTTTTAATTTTTATTTTTATTTTTTATTTTTAGGAACCGGCATTTTCAAACCCCACAGACCTCCCAGACCTTTTGAGAATCCCTGTCCCAGGGACTTTCACTACCTATTTCCTTGGGGTCCCAAGCTGCTAACAAGCGCTCATTACACTCAGTTCTTGTGCGTCTATCTGGATGCACTGCCCTGAGCTTCCTGGGGAGGAAGCCGGGTCTGCCTCATTTTTGCATCTCCTGAAGCCAAAAGGAGGCAAACAGTGGGAGCAGGAGGCTGGGCAGCTGACCCGGAGGAGGGTGAGTGACTTCTCCAAACTTAGGGTTGGAAGAGACAGCGGTAGTCATCTTGTCCAACTGTGCGCCCGGCGCCTGCAGCCTTCGGCTGCGCATTCTTGGTGGGGGGGGAGGCTCGCGTGGCTCCCAGGGCAGCTCTTCCTCTGCAGGGGCGGTGTGAGTTATGCCCTGGGAGTGGGCCAGTCCAAAGGCTTTGCATGCAAGCCCTGGAAAGAGCTGAGGACACCGGTGACCCCTAGCCCCTGGCCCCCCTTCCCCAGTCGCTCCTCCAAACCAAAGACCATCTGTTCCTTCGGGAACGTCTCACGTGCCGTGGTGTCCAGAAGCCACACCAGCTCCTTGACACCCAGGGTTCCCCGGCCGAACTAACTGAGAACCCCGAAGTCTGCGCTGACCCGATCGTCCGCACCCCGTCATGTCCTCAGTGGAGGTGCAACAGTGCTCTCCCCGGAGGACCCTAGGGCTTCACTGAGGCCTGAGGCTCCGTTTTTGTCCTCCCCCCAAAATCAAGTACCGACTGAAGCAGAGGCCAGTGTGTAACGCCCCCCACCCTGATTTCCAGAAGCAGGTCTGAGATATCACACCATTTCCTCTGCAAACCTTCAGGGGAAAGGACTCTTTAGAAACGTAACCGCAGCGCCACTGTCACACCCAGAAGGTAACGTTGCCTTGGTGTCATCCAATCTCCTGGTCGGTATTGGAAGAAAAGTCACACATTTTGTTCCCCCTTTGCTTGAACCACACTCAGATTGATCGCTCTCTTCTCATCCTCTCTGAATTCTGAGGCTCCCCCTCTGCCTCCTTGTAACTGATTTGTCGAAGGAAAGGGGTCCCTCGTCCCTGGGCTCGTCCACTTCAGACTTCGCTGGCGGTTTCCCACGGTGGCTGCCCCCACCTCGTTTGTTATTACGTTTGTGCAAGTTGGTAGTTGCTCGGAAGATCTGCTTGGAGGTCAGCTGGGGCATTAACATTAGGAGGGCATCCTTTTTCCTAGGGTGTTGGCAGCTGCTGTCATTCTGGTTCCTTTACCCCACGTGCATCCATAGCTGGAGTACTTTGACAGAGGGAACAATGCCCTCATCGACTCTTGGGTTCCCCAGGGGCACAGTGTGTATAGGAAAGGTGAGAGAAATGCCCCTTCTTTCTTTTTATTGCTCCGACTCCAAAGTGATGACTTGGTTTCCCAGCGGAGCCAGCTGGGGTTGACCTCTGTGTCTCCTTTCCTCCCACTAGGAATCCTGTTCTCAAGGGCTTTGCCTGGAAGAATTAGAATATCATGTAATTACTCATTTGCTTGATCTCAAAGACACTCACAATGGTCTCAGAATAAGGACACCAACACTACCATCAATAATGTGATTACCCAAAACTTAGCTGTTGGACAGGTCTTTGTATCTAGTATCTTCCCAAGTCCTTTAGAATAATCTAGTGTTCCAGTTCCAGTTCAAGTCCTTTAGAGTAATCCCTTCCTATGTGATTATGCCTCTGAGAGGATATGCATTTAGTTTCGTTTGTTTTATTTTGGATTTTCCGGGATTACTTTTTAAAATTAAACGTTTTTATTTTTATTTTTTTAAGGATTTTATTTATTTATTTGACACAGAGAAAGAGATCACAAGAGTAAGAGAGGCAGGCAGAGAGAGAGGGGGAAGCAGGCTCCCTGCTGAGCAGACAGCCCGATGCGGGGCTCCATCCCAGGACCCTGAGATCATGATCTGAGCCGAAGGCAGAGGCTCTAATCCACTGAGCTACCCGGGCACCCTAAAATTTAATGTTGTTTTTAAATTATGTAATAAAATATTTACAAGATTCCACATTAAAATCTAGAGAACAGGGTCTATTCAAGGAAATCTTGCTTCCTTGTCTGCCCCCACACCTAATTCCCTCCCCGCAGAATTTTCTTCAGAACCTGTTCTCCTGTGAGTTCACTGTGATACCCATTTCTGTATGAAATCCGTCCTGTAGATGACCCTCCTCTGTGACTTCCCACCTTCAGAGCCCTCCTCTCTCCTCCCCCACCGCACACTGCCCTGTCCCCTCCTGTCCCTGCCCCATTTGGACTCCATGGGCTGTCTGGGAAGGATGCTCTGGCGGCCTCACTTTGAAATTATCCCCAAGCCAGAGTGTTCCAAACACCCCCCGGTTCCAGCTGCTGTTCTCAAACTGACCCGCTGTGGTTTCCGGGGACAATCTGTTGGCAATTTGAGGGGGATGGTCTCGGTTCCCCAGTCTATCAGCAACTCCATTGTTTCCCTCTGCTTCCTTCTGCATAGAGACTGGTACCACGCAGGCCTTCAGTACTCAGGGGTCTGGTCCCAGGGAGCCGTGGTTGCCGTGGGGTCCACTTGTGCTGGCGGGGGGGAGCGAGATCTACCCCATTGCTCGTAGCCAGGGGACCCAAGAAAGCCTTACGTTTTCTTTTCTTTTTTTTACTAACATATAATGGATTGTTTGTTTCAGGGGTGCAGGTCTGGGATTCATCAGTCTTACACAATTCACGGTGCTAAAACTGGTTTGAGTTGGGCTTTTGAAACGCACCACAGAGGCGTCCTGATAAACTTGGGGCTCCGCGTAGATGCTTTCCCAGGAGCTGCATGGCCTTGTTGGATGGTGGTGGGCACCAGCTTATAACCCCTTCACCTATTCTGCCAAAAATCGTGGTGGTGAAAAAGGTCCTTCAGAGACAGAGAGGTGCAGAACTACTGTGTTGTCGTAAAGGGGAGTTAGCCCTTCTTTTCGATCTATGTGCATTTCCTAGGGCCGCCATGACCAAGCCCCCCACAGCGAGTGGCTCAAACGAGCGAAATCCCTTCCCTCAGACCAGGGGGCCCGAAGTCCGAGATCCAGGTGTGGGCAGGCGTGGCTCCTCCTGGCGGCTCTGAGGGACCGTCGGCTCCGGGCCTCTCCTCTAGTTTCTGGTGGTCACTGGCCATCAGTGGCGCTCCTGGGCTTGGGGAAGCCTCACGTCGAGCTCTTTCCCCCTCCTCACGGGCCTTCCCCCGTGTGCCCGTCTCTGCGTCCAAATGACCCCCTTTTAGAGGGACCCGGTCCTGTTGGCTCAGGGCCCCACCCTAACGACCTCATAGAACTCGATCGCCTCTGGGTAGACCCGGTGTCCAGATAAGGTCACACTCGCACGTGCTGGCGGTCAGGACTCCGACATGTCTTTTTGGGGGGGATACAATCCGACTCATAACTCATTCATTCATTCTCCGAACACCGATTGTGTGCTGGACCTGCGTGTAAGATGGACAATGGGACGCGCGCGTGGGTAGCTCCGATACCGGCTAGAAGGTCACAGAGGAGTGCAGAGACGGTGGTCCCAAGGGGCCGAGCTGCCACTCAGCTTCCGGAGGACAAGCGTCGCTCTGACAAGGTGGGGAGGGCCTGGGAGGGCATAGCCGTGCAGCTGGTAATGCTGATCCCCAGCTCCTGTCCCCACTCTGAGCCTCCTGCCTTGCAGGCCCCTTCGAAGGTCCCAATTATCACATCGCTCCCAGGTGGGTGTACCACCTCACCAGCGCCTGGATGATCTTCGTGGTCTTTGCGTCTGTTTTCACGAACGGGCTTGTGCTGGCAGCCACCACGAGGTTCAAGAAGTTGCGTCACCCCCTGAACTGGATCCTGGTGAACTTGGCAGTCGCTGACCTAGCGGAGACCATCATTGCCAGCACCATCAGCGTCGTGAACCAGATCTATGGCTACTTCGTGCTGGGCCACCCTCTGTGTGTCCTGGAGGGCTACACTGTCTCCTTGTGTGGTAAGCCAGGCTCGGGGCACACGCAGCCCGCCGTGTGTAAAGGACACACTCATGCAGCAACCCCCGAGGTGTGCCCAGGGTACATATTTGAAGGGAGCTGGACCTGCAGGGCGAACAGAGCTGGGATCATTATGGGGTGGGGCGGTTGCCGTCCAGCAAGCAGGCATCCCGAGTGCCTACCCTGAGACGGGCCTGTTTGTGCAGCTGGCATGGGAGGAGACAGCTACAGCACCAGATAATCCCAGAATCATGTGGGAGGGAAGGGCTCTGGTCACGGCAAACAGAACTTGTGCTCAGGTCAGGGACATGTGCCCTTTAGCTCACCTGTACCAGCTTTCTCCAGGGAAGGAAGCACTTTCCATTCGAGCTCTTGGAATATTGAAACTAGACCCCAGATCCCCACCCCACCCCCATCGCTAACATCTCTGTGGGCCTTGGCTCTGTTCGGGTCGAAATCGGCAAAGAAGAAGCCACGTGCTGGGCGCGAGAGTATAGGGACCCTGCCCCGAGGTCATTCCAAGTCCTGGCAGGAGGGGCCCCTATCCCAGACGTGACCACACGGCGCCATCGGTTCTCTCAGAGGGAGCTGGAGGAGACAAGGGAGGACCCGAATCTTAAGTCAGCCAGACAAGCAGGGAGCTGGGACGAGACGGTCGAGGAAGGAGAGCCAGGGGACGCCGGCACTTGACAGAAGGAGGGGTACGGAGACTAGAGCGGGAGCTGGACCTGCACACGTGGGGCTCCAGGTCGGGGGGCTGCCATAAGCCAGGTTTCTTTCTCTGGGGCCCACAAGGAGCAGAAGGACAGGCAGGCCCGCTGAGGCTGAGACCCCCTCCGGGAGCTCTTGGGCCAGGCCCCCATGAAAGAGCGGAAGGCTGAGGGTTGCAGCTCGGTGCCCATCCGAGAAAACAGAGAGCGTAAGGCCCACGGGGCTTGGCATACGCAGCCTGTGTCTCCAGGCCCCCGGCTGTCACACCAGCTCTTCTGTCTGAGAAGCTTCCCAGAACCATCTGGTCATCATTCCTGGGTCCTTGGTTCCCACATCCATCTTGGGTTTGCCTAATTGCTACGTAAACTGATCTCCAGTTTGCATTCTGAGGAGGTGGAGATGAGAAGAGAAAACAAAGACACAAGGACGGCAAGGGCCTGGGAAAGGAGGGCGGTCCCTGGCCCCAGATTTGAATTCTTCGTGCGGTGAATGCCACTGAATTAGGTTACCACACCGCGCCTCCATTTTCCCATCTGTAAAATGGGGGCAGGACTTGGGGGCGAGGTGAAGCTCACTGTTCAGGGGCGCACGCTGTCCCCCCGTATCTAACTGCCTCTCATTATGGATGACGGCCCAGCACTCTCCCAAAGGTACAGACGGGGCTGCCCAGGGAAGGTGAAGCAGAAAAGATCCATCCCCAGTTCCAAGTGCTCAGGGCACCTTCATCTCCACTTGGGTCAGTCTCTGGTTCTGTTTTCGAGTCCCAGAGGTGCCGAGGAGCCTGTGGACCCCTCCTCAGGAGAATGTTTACCAACGTGAACGACAAGATGCATAGGGTTACAAAGGAACCCAGTGATACTGAAATATAATAATCAAAGTACTAAATATTGATTAGTGGCATAGTCCTTCATTAAAATCACTAGCAAATGTATTATTTAGAACTATGAATGATACCGTTCTTTATTAAAGTACCAGATAACTGGATCTGGCCGGACAGCCCCTGAAATTGCCAAATGGAAAGGAATGTAGTGATATTGGGAAATGTCTGCCACCTCCAGAGAGTGACCAAGTCCCAGGCATTGCTGATGCCGCTGTGCTAACAACGGAAGGAAATGCCCAGTGTCCACTAGACGTTACCGCAAACAAAGCTGTCTTTTTTCCTGCCCCAGCTCGTGGAGCCCTGAATGCTGCCCACAGACCTCCAGCGTGTAAGCAGGACAGGAGGACACCATCTCCACCTGCCAGGTGGTGGGCAGTGGTGGGAGATCGGGGAGCCTAAACAAACGTGCAGAGTGGCAGAAGGGGCACAGGTCGCTGGACATGTCGTGTTTCCTTGCCCTCGGCCGGGACCACAGCACCTCAGTGCAGTCACGTGGGTGTATGTGTGGCCATCGGGAGGGGCATCGGCATCCGAAGAAGGGCTCGTGGCCAACGGGAAGAGAGCTAGGAAGCGGGGCGGTGCTGGTCCGAGAGGAAAGAATGGGGAAAGGAGGTGTCAGAGGAATTGACCACGACACCCACTGGCCCCCGGACCTGAATACACTTTTGGGGAGAATTGGGTGTTGCAGGTAGGTGTCGGCTGGTCTGGATGGAAGGAGGGACTTTGGAGGCTCAAAGCCCTCATCTGCCTTCTGTCCCCTGCAGGGATCACGGGTCTCTGGTCCCTGGCCATCATTTCCTGGGAGAGGTGGATGGTAGTCTGCAAGCCCTTTGGCAATGTGAGGTTTGATGCCAAACTAGCCACTGCAGGCATTGCCTTTTCCTGGATCTGGGCTGCTGTGTGGACGGCCCCACCCATCTTTGGCTGGAGCAGGTGAGCGCGCTGGGAAGGCGGCTTGTGCACAGGGTGAAGGACGGTGGGAGAGGGGCAGACTCCCGATTCCCTCCGGGACCTTGGGGCAAATTGCTTCCTGTTTCTGGGCCTCTGTGACCCCATGAGTAAAGTGAGGATGGACCCAACTCTCCCTGGGACCCCTCTGAGGGTGCAGCGTCTACAAATGTATAAATCTGTCTGCCTGTGGTCTCAGGGGCTCTGGAAAGCTCTGTTTCCCCCAAGCGTGAGACACTCGTGGGCGCACACAGAGAAAGGCAATGAGTTCGAGCCCTGGGAGGAGCTGTAAGTGAAAGCAGGGCCCCTTAAACCACTCTTTCTCGAACATTCCGAGGGGCCTCCCTTTCAGAGGCTGCTTGGGTTGTCTGTACAGCTGGGCCTATAGGTCAATGGTGTCTCGGCCGGGCCGCTTCTTTGGGGACTCAGATGTTATGAGTACTTTACCACAATAAAAAAAAAAAAGGAAGGGGCTATGGGACCTAGAACTGGACAAAGGTTTACCAAAGTCCTACCCACGGGTTTCCTTTGGGGGCGATGAAGGTGCTGGAGAACTAGAGAGAGGCGGTGACCGCACAGCACTGTGAATGTACCGAACACCACTGAACTGCTCGTTTCAAAAACGGCTAATTCATGTCATGTGAATTTCACCATAATTTTTTTAAAGATTTTATTTATTTATTTGACAGAGAGATCACAAGTAGGCAGAGAGGCAGGCAGAGAGAGAGGAGGAAGCAGGCTCCCCGCAGAGCAGAGAGCCCGATGTGGGGCTCGATCCCAGGACCCTGAGATCATGACCTGAGCCGAAGGCAGAGGCTTTAACCCACTGAGCCCCCCAGGCGCCCCATCACCATAATTTTCTAAACCAAACAATCCTGGGGCGCCTGCCTGGCTCAGTCCGTTGAGCAGCCAACTCTTGGCTTTGGCTCAGGTCGTGGTCTCAGGCTCCCGGGATGGAACCCCGTGTTAGCCCTGCTATGAGCAGGGAGCTGCTTTGAGGATTCCGTCTCCCTCTCCCTCTGCCCCTCCCCCCTCTCTAAAATAAATGGATGGAGCTTTAAAAAAACAAAACCCAGCAATCTTGCCACCCAGGTCGGTGGCGCACCTGGCCTGAGGGGGTCCCAGGCCACCCTGCCTGCGTCAGGACAGGCTGCCAGCCCTTCTCTGCAGGTACTGGCCCCATGGCCTGAAGACGTCGTGCGGCCCAGACGTGTTCAGTGGCAGCTCGTACCCAGGGGTGCAGTCCTACATGATCGTCCTCATGATCACGTGCTGTATCATCCCGCTCAGTGTCATCATACTCTGCTACCTCCAAGTGTGGCTGGCCATCCGCGCAGTAAGCCCCCAAAGCCTCCAGGCTTCCCCGCACCCACCCCCCTGGCCTGGCAGGATCCTGAGGGCCCGAGAGCTTAGGGCTGGCACAGAAGATCACCCAGTCCTCTCTCCTGCCCTCAAACCACGCAGGAACCCTGAAGCCCAGGCTCCCTTATCCTTGCCCCTGCGAGATGGGAGGGGACAGCCCCTCTTCACGTGGGGTCCAATAAGGGAGCAGAGCGGCATTTCCTCCCTGACCCAGGATGGTTCCCCTCTGGGGGGGAAGCCGGCCTTTCCCGGGGAGTCCCGTGCAGCCAGCTGTATCTGCAAGCAAAATGTGTATCCACAAGGTCTTTCTAGAGTGAAGGCCACAAGCTCCCTGCCTTCAGCCTGTGATGTGCTCCCTGCCCCGCTTGCCCACCCCCAGCCCCACTGGCAGTTGGGGATCAGAGGCAACCTAGCTGCCTCCCGCAGAAATCCAGCCATGGCTTGAGCCATGTTAGTTCTGGGCTGTGTCCTTGCCCACTGCAGGCAGTGTTCAGCCTCTGGGTCTCCTGGCGCTCAGCCCCTCAGACCTGAGCACTGGAGGGGACACACTGATAAGGGACGGTGTGAGGCTAAGAATGGCCTCCTTGGCTCCTTCCCAAACTCCTTTTGTGTGGCTTAGCCCAGCTAAGCCAAGAGCATGGAAGGCCCTGGCTTGAGGCCCTCGTCTCCAGGGCCAGCTGTGTGCCATCTCCAAGCCTCCCTCAAGGCCGGCCCTGTCCAGCCTAAGCCAGGCTGTGGACTCCCTTGGGTGAGAGCTGGCCGCTGACCGGCACGGGTAGGCCCATCACCTTCTCTCCATCACTCCCCATCCCGGGGCTGACTCCTTGACTCACTGCCCAACAATAGCCATAGAGTCCCCTGGAGTAGGAGCCCAGAGGGACTCTTCCACTCCCTGGCCCCAGGCATGAATGTCTGTCTCCCCCAGGTGGCAAAGCAGCAAAAAGAATCTGAGTCCACCCAGAAGGCGGAGAAGGAGGTGACACGCATGGTGGTGGTCATGATCTTCGCGTACTGTGTCTGCTGGGGGCCCTACACGTTCTTTGCCTGCTTTGCCGCTGCCCATCCTGGCTACGCCTTCCACCCCCTGGCGGCTGCCCTGCCAGCCTACTTTGCCAAAAGTGCCACCATCTACAACCCCATAATCTATGTCTTTATGAACCGGCAGGTAAGTCACACCGTTGGCAGGACAAGCTAGAAATTGACTGCAGAAGAGCCCAGGGAGGGCCCCCACCTGGAATCATGTCTGGGGGACCCTGTTAATGACCTCTAGGACAACAACCAGGGAAAGCTCAGCTAAGCCCCCGCTCTGGATTCTTTCAGGGTCTCGACCCAAGGGTGGGCGCCACAGGGCATCCGGTATGCTGCTACCCTTCCCTTCCGTTGGCCTCAGGGCCATCCTGGAACTCGAACACCCAGGGAAAGCCTGAACACGTCTCCGTTGATCCTGCCTGTGCCCGTTTTGCCTCTATAGGCACAACTCTCTTAATTGCCATCTATCTGTCCAGCTTTCAACCCTTCAAGGGGCCCTGCTGGGCTGCACTGACATGTGGCTTCGGTGACTTTATGGGTTAGTTCAGGGGAACATGCTGTGCCTGCCCAAGGCCTCGGCACACAGCAGCTGTCAAGGGCTGGCACGTGGAGCCTCAGCAGTGAATCGCCCAGGACCCCTAGACCTCACGGTAGGTTACAGGGGACCACTGAGGCTCTGCACCTTCCAAGTATGACTTGCCCCATTCTTCCTTGAATTCATCAGATCTACTCCAGTAAGGCACAGCTGTGGGTGTGTGACTTGGTGGTGACCAGAAAGGTCCATGGGCCAGAAATACCACCCTCGAGGGGGCCTTGCATTACACCAGACCCAACTCCCATTCCTCCCAACTAGCTCTTCTCTGTTCCTCCATTTCATGGTTGGCCCATGGCTCCACGCCCTCTGGCCCAGCCCTGACTCCCTGTAGAGTTCATTGAGCACACACTCTTTGGGTCATGTTCAAGTATTAAGTAGGACCAGTGCTGGAGTTGATTCCCCAGGACTCCATTGCAGGCCCCTCGATACCTTGAGTGTAGTTCTAGCCCTGACTCCTGTTTCCTGGCTTTCCCGAGGGTCTCTTGTTAAGTCTGGCTTTTGTTTATGAAAGCCTAGGCCATCTTAACTTGTACTGTGTTTACTTGAGTCTTTCCACCCTCCCCTTCCAGAACTCCCTCTCCTAGGCAAGACTTCTGCACTTCTGGACCACTCCAGGCTTTTAAACTTTGCTTTCACCCTTTCCACATTGTCATCTCTTCTTGCTGCATTCAGAGTTTTCTGTAATGGTGCTCCATGAGCACAGAGAACATTACTCTTTTTCTCCACTGCTGATCCCCCCTGGGACACAGTCTGGCACAGAGTGGGTACTCAGGAGGTGGATGTCGAATGAATTCCTCAGCTAAATGAATTCCGCTATTTGGCCCATTTCTTGTGTTACTGATTTCAGTAACTGTGTGTCTTCTTTGTGAGAGTTTTGATGTTGGAGGGAGCTGGAGGTAGTCAAGAATAAGCCTGGAATGTACGGGAGATGCCTCTGATCTGCATTCTCAAGGCACTGTGGTTAGCTCAGTGACGACATGAGACTTAATCTGAGAAATGAATACATTCCAGATCTCTTTAGGGCCAAGCAGTGAAGACGGGGGCCGTCCCGATGCTCGTGGTTAAAGACATGAGATAGTGGCTAGACTGTTATCAGCCTAGTTCTGTGTGTCCTCAAAGTTGATGGAGTGGAAATGAGATGACAATCGCATGCCTTTTCACTGAAATGCCTCTGAGTCTCTTCTCAGACATTCTGGGGGCAGGCCCCTTAGCCGGCATCATCTTTCGTTTCTATACCAGCTTCCTGAGGCTCCCGTAACAAAGTGCCACAGACTGGGGGGCTTAAACCAGCAGAACTCTTTTCTCACTCAGTTCTGAAGGCCGGAAGTCTGAGGTCAAGGTGTGGGCAAGGTTGGTTCCTTCTGAGGGCTCCGAGGGTGACCCTGGCTGCTCCTTGGCCTGTAGACAAGCCACGCTGGTCTCTGCCTTCACCTCCACGTGACCTTCTCTCTGAGTCTGTGTCTAAATTCCCTTCTTCTTTTTTTTAAAGATTTTATTTATTTGACAGACAGAGATCACAAGTAGGCAGAGAGGCAGGCAGAGAGAGAGGAGGAAGCAGACTCCCTGCCGAGCAGAGAGCCCGATGCGGGGCTCGATCCCAGGACCCTGGGATCATGACCCGAGCTCAAGGCAGGAGCTTTAACCCACTGAGCCACCCAGGCGCCCCTAAATTCCCTTCTTCTAATGACGCTAGTCATTGGGCTAGGGTCCACTCTACTCTAGCATGACCTCATGGTAATGTACATTTAATCACATCTACAAGGACTCTATTTCCAAATAAGGTCATGTTCACAGGCTCTGGTTAGGACTCGAACATAGCTCTGGGACATGGGGAGCAGAGTCACAATCTGACCCATGACAGTCACCGTCAGACTCTAAATTAAATGACTCAGATGAAGAAACAGGCAGGAGTAGACCATCGCCACGTGTAGGTGACAGCCTCGGGCTTCCTCTATTCTCCGTACAGGGTTCTGAATTGTGGAAGAGAGGGCGTTTAGTCATCTAGGTGACCCTTCTTGAATACCTTCCTCAGAACTCCCCAAGAATGACTTTTAGCAGAGTACATGGCCCTTTCTGCTCTGTTGAGTAACACTTTCTGTCCTGCCAGTTTCGAAACTGCATCTTGCAGCTTTTTGGGAAGAAGGTGGACGATAGCTCTGAACTCTCCAGCGCCTCCAGGACGGAGGCCTCGTCTGTGTCTTCAGTGTCTCCTGCATGAGTGTTTCCACGACAGCAACAAGGTCCGCTCCCACCAGGAAACATAACCCCTGCCCCCACACCAGCACTTTCGCCACCACCCCCTCCGCCGCCCCCTTCTTCTCTATCCCTGTGAAAGGAACGTAGTTTCTCTTTGCCAAAAGCAACAAAGTCGTAGAGGCCACCACTGGAGCCTGGGGACACCTGAGCCTCTGAGGGTCTGGCCACTGGGTCACAAGAGGGCATGAGGGGACAGAACTGCAGATCCCCAGTTCCCAGATTAGCCTCAGACACTTTAATATTTTCCAAGACTTGTGTCTGCAGATGGTATCGAAGGGTCACGAGGAAGAGAAGGGCAAGGCGGGCTGGTGGTGACGGAATCAGAAAGGGAGAGCTGAGAAGTGGTTATCTGGGTTGGGCTGGCTGGATGCCCTTGACACCCAGCAGGCGGTATGAGCAAACCCAGGCTTTAAGTCCCATCTGATAGAGGCTTGGAGTCCCTGGAATACAGTCTCCATCTGGAGGGGACCCAGGCCTGCCAGTCTGCGGCAGGGAGGGCGTGCCGCTTCTGCCAGGCCAGGGCCCCAAGCCCGATGAGCACGAGTGTGGTGCACGTGCGCAGGCGGGAGTCCACCAGCGGCAGGGGGCAGGCGCACACAGCGGACACGAAGACCAAGAAGACGGTGGCCAGCGTGAGGAGCAGGCGCGCGCATCGGAACACGAACTTCTGGGGATGGGTCCTGAAGTTCTCCATCATCTCCACTTGTGTGGCTCGTTGTAGCGTTTCGAGCTTCGATATGCGGTTCCTGAAAGTCTCCATGACCTCCTGCAGGTGACAGGAATGGCACCCCCCACCCTGTGAAGTGCGGCCACTTACCCGAGTTCCTCAGGGGAGCACAGCAAAGGTGGGCGAGCCGAAGACTTAGGAGGGAAGTCAAGAGCCTAGAGCTCTTACATGCCAAGGGCCCTGTCCTGGCCCCGTAACACCCAGTGTGGCCTAAGACCGAGAGGCTGGCCGTGCGAGAGCTCGCCAAGGACGGGAGTAGAGTCTGAGGGTGCGGAAGCTTGCTAACTCGGGGCCACCCAGAGGGAGCTCCCCGCACCAGAAGAAGCTGCTGTGACTCACCAGCACCCCTCAGGTGGCCCCGAAACACCCCCAAGTATGAGACCAGCAGAGCCTGAAGCCCCAGGCCAGCTCAGCGGGATCAGGGCAGGGGCGCGGGGCGCGGGGCGCGCAGCATGAGCAGAGAGACTGGATGCTGCCATGACTGGTCCGTCTTTCGGCAGTTTGCAGGGGCATCACCCCTTGTATCCCTCATCCCGACATCCTTCTCCCTGGCTATTTCCTTAAAAGCTCCCCGCCCCCTTGAGGTTCTCACCCATATCTCCTTGGCTCTCTCATAGGACAGATAGGCCATTTTCTCCTCCGCGCTCGCCAGGGTCTGTTTGAGGTGGTAAATCTCATCCAGGTGTCCTTGCAGGTGCTCATTCACCTGTTCTTCCAGCAGCGCTTGTCTTGGAAGCAAAAGAGAAAGTAATCGTCCCGGGGCCCGGCCCACAGGCTGTGCTGGTGGTGAGCAGCCCTGTGTCAAGGCTGCAGCTGGGTTCTGGACTGCTCCTTCCTCCTCTGTCCTCCTCCAGGCCGGCCTCAGAATGCCACAAATGCACAGCGGCGGCACACGCACTGAGACACAGGCTGTTTCGCAGTCACCACTCCGTAAGAGCTCTCCAAAACCAGCCATAGACTAGA
This sequence comes from Mellivora capensis, assembly GCA_004024625.1. Taxonomy (NCBI): domain Eukaryota; kingdom Metazoa; phylum Chordata; class Mammalia; order Carnivora; family Mustelidae; genus Mellivora; species Mellivora capensis. The sequence goes on from PISX010007790.1 coordinate 68,225, forward strand.
AGTTGGAGAATTAAAACTCTAAACTGTCCACGCCTGCTATTAAACTCTCTGTAAGTTCCCAGCACCAGTGTTTGGTAAGCAGTAGTAGTTATTCCAGGGAAGTCTGCAGCTTACAGGGATGGAGCAGTCACAAAAGACCACATATTGCATGATTCCATTTACATGAAATGTCCAGGGGCACCTGGGTGGCTCAGTCAGTTAAGCATCCGCCTTTGGTTCTGGTCATGATCCCGGCGTCCTGAGATAGAGCCCCGAGTCGGGTTCCCTGCTCCGCGGGGAGTCTGCTTCTCCCTCTGCCCCACCCCTGCTCGTGCTCTCTCTCTCTCTAAAGAGATAAATAGATAAATCTTTAAAAAGAAAGAAAGAAAGAAAGAAAGAAAGAAATGTCCAGAATAGGCAAATCCATAGAGACAGAAAGAGAGGAGTGGTTCCTGGCACTTGCGGGGGCTGGGGAGAGGGTGGGGAGTGATTGCTCATAAGATGGGGTTTCTTTTTGGAGTGATGAGAATGTTCTGGAATGAAAGTGGTGATGGTTGTGCAGTTCTATGAATATACTAAAAACCACTGATTGTAAATGGGTGAATTTTATGGGATGGGAATTATATTTCAATAAAGCCGTTATTAAAACAAAAACAGGGACACCTGGTGGCTCAGTCAATTAAGTGTCTGCCCTTGGCTCAGGTCATGATCCCAGGGTCCTGGATTCGAGTCCCACATCGGCTCCCCTCATCGGACTCCTTGCTCATCAGGGATCCTGCTTCTCCCTCTCCCACTGCCTGCTGGTCCCCCTGCTTGTGCGCGCTCTGTCTGACAAATAAATAAATACAATCTTAAAACAAAACAAAGAATTGTTGCATAACTTAGTAAATTTACTAATGATCATTGAAACATACAGTTAAAATGCTGCATTTTATTGCATGTAACTTATACCTCAGTAAACCTCTTAAAAACCATGAACAGGGACGCCTGGATGGCTCAGTTGGTTGGGCAGCTGCCTTCGGCTCAGGTCATGATCCCGGCGTCCTGGGATCGAGTCCCACATCGGGCTCCTTGCTCGGCGGGGAGCCTGCTTCTCCCTTTGCCTCTGCCTGCCACTCTGTCTGCCTGTGCTCGCTCACTCGCTCTCCCTCTCTGACAAATAAATAAATAAAATCTTTTAAAAACCATGAACAAAACGTCACTAACCAGTATGTATTCAACCAGCCATGTAAGTTGTAAAGCACCAATACACGCGTGGGAAAGACATGGGTCCAATGAGGATAGTGAGGTGGGTGGAAGGGGGATGGGGTTGGGAAGGGATGCTGTGACAGCTTCAAGTGAACTTTGTAAAGTTTTACTTCTTAATAAAATCACATGTGAAGCACATATGGTAAATACGAAGATATAAGAGGCCCGCAGGTGGGTACACGGTCTCGATCATGTTATCCTCTACATTTTCCCCGGGTTTGGAATATTTCATAGTTTAAAAACACTTTGAGGTTCTTCATTTGGGCAGCAGGAAGGATGGGCTGGAGGCCAGAGGCCATGTGGCTTTTAGTGTCGTCATTTAGGGAAGAGCCAAAGAAAGGAAGGCTTGTCCCATGGGTGTGGAGAGGGAGGTGCTGCTGCCAAAGCAGATAGGTGCTGGAGAGCCCTGGGGACACAGAAGGGCTGGGGCGTGGTGCCCAGTCAGATCACAGGGCTCCGGCACGCACAGGGCATAACCAGGGGTGCCGTCGCACAGACAGGAAATGTGAGGCAAGGAGGTCAGTTTCGTTCTGCTTCAAGCACTTGACCGACACCCACACAGAGTCCTCACCCAGGCAGGTAATGAGCCCAACAATCACTTACTGAAAGCCGGTTTGTCAAGAGTCGGTTCATGACCAGGAATATTCCATCGGGCTCTGCCCTACTCCTTATGGAGAAGAGAGTAGACTGACAATGCCCACGGACGGGGAGGCAGTACGGTGCCCCCTTGAAAGGACATTCTGCATGCCCGTCTCTCCATTTACATGAAGGATTCAGACACAAGAACGTTCAAGTACATGTTCATGAATACACTCTTCACGGTTATGAAGTCAATGAAGTCAACGAATAGATTCTCCATTAACATATTTATACGAACTGACAAATATATTCTTCATCGTGTTCTGGAATAGATGATTGAATGAGAAAATGCTGAGTGATAACGGTACTCTAGTGGTCTCCCCTTGTCTCCGGCCCCCAGCCTCCTTGGCTGCAGCACCGCTGACGCTCCTCTCTGTCCCTCCATTAGTCAAGGACCTCTCGCTCTCCCACTCGTACAGCTGCAGAGGCAAATGGACCACTCTAGAAAATGCCCTTCCAGGGGTGCTTGGGTGGCACAGTCAGTTAAGCGTCCAGTTCTTGGCTTCAACTCAGCTCCCGATCTCAGAGTCATCAGATCAAGCCGCACGAGGCCCCGCACCGGGCTCCACGCTCAGTGCAGAGTTTGCTGCAGTTTCTCTCCCTCTCCCCCTGCCCCTCCCCTCCACGTGCTCTCTCTCCCTCTCTCTCTAAAATAAATAAATAAGTCTTTTTTAAAAAGAGAGAGAAAACTCTTACAAAGACAAAATGACAACCAGCCAACCAAAATGCCCTCCAATCTTCCCAAACTGTGAAACCTGCCCTCACCGACATGGAGTGTCCTAAAGCTTATCGCTGCTAAAGAAGAGTATCGTTCTCGATCATTCCCGAAGACCGGTCTTCAGTGCACTGAGCTAGAAGCTAGTGGCTTTTGCAACTTGAAGAAGTCTAAGATGGAGAAACCAATGTAGGAGGGATCAGGCCTTACGGGAAGGGTGGGGGTAATGCGGCAGGGACAGATTCGGTCCTCCAGAGCAAATGTGCAGTCACACGCGTGCTTACAGGAGGGAAGCAGAGGGAGCTTCTACACACAGAGGAGAGGCCCAGAGGAAGACAGAACAGAGAGAGATGTGAAGATCGGAGTGGTGTGGCCACAAGCTAAGGAGCCTGGCAGCCACCAGAAGCTGACGCGAAGAACGTTCGTGGCGGCTTTAATCATCACAGCCCCAGCCTGGGGGGCTCAGCCGGTTGGGCGACTGGCTTCAGCTCGGGTCATGATCCCAGCCTCCCAGGATCAAGTCCTGCATCGGGCTCCCAGCTCAGCCGGGGGTCTGCTTCTCCCCCTGACTTGCTCCCCTCTCATGCTCTCTCTCTTTCTCTCTCTCAAATAAATAAATAAAATATTTTTTTAAAAAAACAGCTCCAACCAGCAGCAGGTGAAATGTGTCAGCTAACTGTGGTGCATCCGTACAAGGGAACAGCGCTAAGCAAGAAAGAGAGAACTACTCCTCCATGCAACTCAGATGAATTTCAAAACTCTTACACTGGCTGCAAGAAAACAGACACAAAGGGGTACACACTGTATGATTCCACTTACACGAAATACCCAGAAAAGCCAAGTGCAGAAAGACAGAAAGCACATTGGTGGTGACCGGGAATTGGGGCAAAGTGAATGGGGACTGATGGGGTCTCTCTCCGGAGTGATGACAATGTTCTGGAACCAAAGACAGGCGGTGCTTGCACAGTACTGTGAATGTACTAAATGCCACGGAATTGTCCACTTGAAGATGGAGGAGTTTGTTTTGAATTTCTCAATTCAGAAATAAAAAAGCAAGCCCTCTTGAAAGCAAATTCAGCTGTGAGAAGTGTCATAGGACTTTTCAGCTTGAACTCTCAGCTTGTGATGCACCAGAGGAGACGTGACAATTACAGGGGACTGGGTGGTGCCCATACCAGTGTGTCTACAAGGTGACACTTCAGTGACTTCAACACATACGGCATGTCCGCATCTAGCTCACACAGAAGTTTTCAAAAAAAGTTCTGAAGGATGGGGCGCCTGGGTGGCTCAGTGGGTTAAGCCTCTGCCTTCGGCTCAGGTCATGATCCCAGGGTCCTGGGATCGAGTCCCTCATTGGGCTCTCTGCTCAGCAGGGAGCCTGCTTCCACCTCTCTCTCTGCCTGCCTCTCTGCCTACTTGTGATCTCTCTCTCTGTGTCAAATAAATAAATAAAATTTAAAAAAAAAGATTTGAAGGAGATGTATGTTTTAAAAATGGCATTGAAGGGACACCTGGGTGGCTCGGTTGGTTAAGCAGCTGCCTTCGGCTCAGGTCATGATCCCAGCGTCCTGGGATCGAGTCCCACATAGGGCTCCTTGCTCGGCAGGGAGCCTGCTTCTCCCTCTGCCTCTGCCTGTGCTCGCTCTCTCTCTCTGACAAATAAATAAATTTAAAAAAAATAAAAAATAAAAAATAAAATGGCATTGAATTCCTGCGTCCCCTTCACCTAGATTAGGAAGCCATGTGGCCAGGACATGCTGACATGGGCTCAGGCTTGTGCCTCTCCGAAACTTCATTTCCCCATCGGGAAAATGGGTGACTGAATGGTACAGGGGACAGTGCCACTTGCTCCCTGCTGTCACTGCTATTATGTGAAGTCGTCTCCCACCCATTCTCTCCTTGTCTCCTGGTAAATCTGAGTCACACAGACCTGCTTCATTGCTTCTCGTGTATATTAATCAAGGTAGGCTGATTGCTGTAGCCAACAAGCTACTTCACACTCCTGTCACAGTCCAGTGGCAGTGGGGGCAGCTGTTCCAGAAGTGCAAGCTTGTAGAATTCAGGGGGAATGCGGGGGTGGTGGGTGGCCCTGCTGCCCCTCACTGCTGCTGGATTCTGATTTGCTAAGGGGTTAATAGCTTACAAGAGCAAAACGGTCCTGTTGGCCAAGGCAGGATGGAAACTTACGGGGATTTGTGTAACTGCCACTGAGCTCTAGTCTTGCTTTGTATAAATTCGACCTTGGAAATGAATGGTATTTTGGCAAAGGGGCATTAAGAGTCCCAACATTTAAGATTTACTTGCCGTGTCCTACAAAAGTCACATCCAAAAGAGACCTATAATTCTGATTCGTTATCTTATTTGACAGTGGGTTGCCCCGTAATACTTGTTTAAAGATTTATTTATTATTTGAGAGAGAGAGAGAGCATGAGCAGGAGGAGCAGAGGGAGAGGGACTCTCAAGCCGGCTCCTCGCTGATCACCGAGCCCGTCGCGGGGTTCCATCCCACGACCCCAAGATCATGACATGACCAGAAACCAAGAGTCAGACGCTTAACCAACCGATGGTGCCGCCCACCCAAGTGCACTCCCCGTCATATTTTGTAATTGTCCTTTCTAGATTTGTCAAGCAGTGTAAATGCAGGTAACGTTTCCCTGAGAAAACATTAGAGGACTGATTCCCAAGTTTCTTTCCGCGGACCCCCCACCACACACACAGAGGTACTAAGGGACCGCAAAGTTCTTACTTTACTGAGAATCTTGGTTCGTAAGTGAATCCCTCCCTCCATGGCCAGGCCGTTGGGAGGGTTAGAGCGAACGCAAGCAGCCGATGCCACAGACTGTGGGCTTCAGGGGGAGACTGTGGCGCCACTGAAGGCTGGCAGGACCCTCCGAGAGGTCCAAGTAGGCATGGTATGGGTCCTTTGAGAGACCGAGTATGCCTTTTTCTCCCTATTTGTGGGACCTAGTCTGGTCTTAGATGAAAATGAAGTCGACCCACCACACAGTGGGGAGAAAGCATTCCCCAGATGACAAACATTTTCAGAATAAAAATCCTATATGGGACCTTTGGCCCCAACTCAGCTACGAGCACAGGTGAAGGGACCTGTGAAGGGACCCACACTCTGTTCTAGCAGGCGCCGGACTGCTCCCTGACGGGCAGCGGGCATCTGCTGGGCTCCCCACCACAGCAACAGGTCAGAGCCCCCAGCCTCTGGGACCACCGAGCGGGACCCTGAGCTGGAACCACGTTTGCAGCAGAAGATGCAGGCCCGTGTGCAACAGCGGGCCGGGATGAGCCCTCCCCACTGTGGGGGCGCCCCGCTGCCCAGAGAAACACTCACCGGCTTCGCCCCCCTTCCCCTCCCGTGACCCTCGAAGTTCACAGGCTCACTGTCCTTCACTCTCCTGCACACAGTCCTGGCGGGGGGGGCGCTGTCCCCAGAGCCAGGGCAGCAGAGGGGAGGATCTCCAGCTCACCTGCATTTCTCTTCCCGAAGGGACACTAGAGAAGCCTGCAGGTCCGTCCCATGCTTCTCCTTCAGGCTCTGATAGGACACCTGGAGGCTGAGGTGGAGCTCCCTGGCTGCCTTCAGGTCTTCCTTCATCTTCTGCAACAGCAAGTTGCGCCGCTGGGCCGCACACTTTGTCTCAGAGGGCTTCCCTGGCCGCGAGGCCGGGAAGTGACTCTCCAGGGGCACGTGTCTGACGATGTCAGACAGCTTGGTGGACAGGCCATCTGCCCTGCCCGGCTTGGGAGGCTCAGAAAACGGGGTCTTCTTGTTGGGCTGCTTGCACTCGTCCAGGCTGCTCTTTGCCTTCAGCGCGAAGCCCCTGGGCCTGCGGCCTTCCTGCAGCTCCTGCAGCTGCTGGTGGCAATGGCGGAGCCTTCGCTCGATCTGGGCAATGGTGGCAGAGGCGCGCTGGTTCACCCTCTCGAAGGCCTGCCGGATGTGGGGGGCCTGGTGCCGGTCGGCTTTGGACACCAGCTTGAGGTAGCCCATGGTGTTCTTATCCCGGCTGGCCTTCTCCACTCTCAGCTGCTCGGAGAGGTAGAGGATGCGGTGCCTGACACTGTCCCGTAAGTTCCGGGCCAGCTCCCCAGCTGGGGGACTGCAATGGCCGCTGGGGCCATCCTTGGCAGATGACAGGGACCTGCACGAGGGAATGTTGGAGGCAATGTTGGAGGGGACGTTAGAGGGAACGGTGGCACTTGAGCTCTTGCTGTCTTCCGCCTGCGTTGGGAAACAAGAAATCATTAACAGGTACTTCTTTGAGCTACAAATAGTAGGACAGGACATAGAATTGCCTCATGCTAAAAATACTTAGGCGTGAGCACAGATACTCACTCATGCAAGATTTGTGCATTCAAGATGGGCCCAGCACAGATGAGGAGATCAAGTTCAACTTCCAGGCCCCTCTCCCCTTCTTTTCAGCACCTGAATTATTTTTTCTTAGATGTCACAACCCTCAGATCAAGAGTCGCACGCTCCTCCAACTGAGCCAGCCAGGTGCCCCCAGCCCCCAACTTTATGCTCTATGAGTGTACCTCACTAGAACCCGAATCTTCTCTGGCTAGAATCTTCCATGGCGAGAATTTTCCCTCCACATTTGTCCTATCTGTTCTTGGACTTCCTCTCTGCCAGGAAATACCAACTGCATTGGTATAAATCTCATTTTGTAAAGAACTGCTCTTGTAAAGTATGGAATAAGCTTGCTCCCCATCAACCCATACGGTTTCTTATATTGCCACTGCCAGGCAGATAGAAGAGGTAGGCAAGGAGATTTGCATCCTGACAGGTTCATTTCTTCATTCGATCATTCATTCAACACGTGTTTCCGAGCACCCATAACATGGTACAGAAGCCAGACACGTTCCTCGCTCATATAGAGCTGATGGTCAAGTGTGAAAATGTCTATTGTGATGCCTATGAATGAGTCTCTTGCATGGACAAGTTAATAAACCACTCGGAGGGTCAGTTTTCTCATCTCTAAAATAAAAATGCTCATAGCAGCATAGCTGTAACACAATGGACCAGGGAAGAATGAATGGTGATGAGCCAGGAAATGTAGTGAAGTCAGAACAGGTGGAGGGGTGCCTGGCTGGCTCAGTCAGTGGAACGTGTAACTCTTGATCTTGGGCTTGGGAGTTCAAGTCCCAGTTTGGGGGTAGAGATTATTTTAAAGTAAAATCTTTTATTTTCCCCCCAATGCTTGTAAACATTTACTAAAAAATAACTATCTTTGTAAAGATTTTTATTTATTTATTTGAGAGAAAGAAAGCCAGTGAGAGGAGAAACAGAGGGAGAAGAGAGAGAAGCTCTCCCCCACTGAACAGGGAGTCTGACATGGGGCTCAATCCCAGTACCCTGATACCGTGACCTGAGCTGGAGGCAGACACCCAACTGACTGAGGCACCCAGGCACCCCCAAAAAATAACTATTAAAAAGAACTAGCAGGAAGTGGTATTGTTTTATATTAAAAAATAAAATATTTTTTAAAAAAACAGGCGGAGCCTCTGTTCTGTTTCTACTTTTTTTAAAGATTTTATTTATTTATTTGACAGAGAGAGAGAGATCACAAGTAGGCAGAAAGGCAGGCGGGGTGGGGGGAAGCAGGCTCCCTGCTGAGCAGAGAACCCAATGCGGGGCTCAAACCCAGGACCCTGAGATCATGACCTGAGCCAAAGGCAGAGGCTTAACCCACTGAACCACCCAGGCACCCCTGTTTCTACTTTTTAACTGTAAGAGCCTTCACAAACATTTTCAATCTGCAAAGGATTTCCTGGTGGTAAATCAGGAGTGATTATATGATAATACATAGCTTGGTTCTGTCTATTTTATTGTATGCAAATAACACCTTGATTAAAAAAATGTCATACCATTATGCATTTAGTAGACTGGCAAAACTTAGACTAATAATAATAAATGTTGGCAAGGATATGGAACAACAGGACCTCTAAATCACTCCAGATGGGAGAGTAATTGGTACAAGTACTTTGGAAAAGCACTAGTAAATTGTAACATTGAAGATATGCATACCAAATGGCCCAGAAATTGCATTAATAGGTATAGCCTTGAGAAACAGGTACACTAATGTCCCCAATAACCAACAACTGCCCATCTGCCCATCAATAGTGAAATGTGAAAGTGAACTGTAAAATGATCAACAATATACTACTATACAAGAATGAAAATGAACTATAGCCTTGAAAACATGAATGAACAAGCATAATGTTGAACAAAAAAAGCTAAACATGGAAAAATCCTTACTCTCTATGGTTTCATTCATATAAAATTCAAAAGCAGGCAAAACAAAATGATGTTGTTTAGGGACAGTAGACAATAAAACTATAAAGAAAAGTGTGAACATGGATAACATAAACCTCAGGATAGTGACTCCCACTAAACTGGGAGAAGGGGAATTGATTGGAAGAGACACGTGGAGGCCAAGGTGCTTGACCCGAGTAGTAGATACAAGCAAGTTCATCTTATCATTATTTCCTAAAATGTATGTTGATGTTTTCTATGCCTTTATGTACATATGCCAAATCTCACATTTTTCAAAGTTTTTAAATGGTTAGGACACCTGGGTGGCTCAGTGGGTTAAGCGTCTGCCTTCCACTCAGGTCTTGTTCCCAGGGTCTTGAGATCGAGCCCCACATTGGGCTCCCTGCTCAGCAGGAAGCCTGCTTCTCCCTCCCCGACGATCCCTGCTTGTGTGCGTGCTCTCTCTCTCTCTCTCTCTCTCTATATATATATATATATATATATATACATCAAATAAATAAATAAATAAACTAAATTTTAAAAATAAAAGTTTTTAATGGTCAACAGATGGATGTATAGTGCATTAGAAATAGCTGAAGAGAGAATTAGAAAAATGCAAAACAGGGACATCTGGGTGCCTCAGTCAGTTAAGCAGCCAATTCTTGATTTTGGGTCCAGTCATGATCTCAGGTTTGAGAGATCAAGCCCTGTGTCAGGGTTTGCGTTCAGCATGGAGTCTGCTTGAGGTCCTCTCTCTCCCTCTCCTTCTGCCTGTCCCCCTGCATGCTCTCTCTCTTAAATAAATAAATAAAATCTAAAAAAAGAAAGTATCCAGAATGTAACATAGAGGCACAAAGAAATAGAAAATATGAAAAACAGAAGACATGGAAGATAGAATGAGAAAGTCTAACAAAATGAGAGAATGGCAAGATTTTAAGAGATAATCAGGGGTGCCTGGGTGGCTCAGCAGGTTAAGCCTCTCCCTTCAGTTCAGGTCATGATCTCAGGATCCTGGGATCGAGCCCCATATCAGGCTCTCTGCTCAGCGGGGAGCCTGCTTCCCCCTCTCTCTATGCTTGCCTCTCTGCCTACTTGCCATCTCTGTGTGTCAGATAAATAAATAAAATCTTTAAAAAAAAAGAGAGAGATAATCACAAAGAACGTTCCAGGACTGATGAAAGCACAACTCCACAAATTCAAGAAGCCAAATAAATCCCAAACAGGAAAACAGAAGTAAACCCACACCTAGACACAAGACTTCAAAAACAGCCAGATTTAGGGGCGCCTGGGTGGCTCAGTGGGTTAAAGCCTCTGCCTTCAGCTTGGGTCATGATCCCAGGGTCCTGGGATTGAGACCTGCATCAGGCTCTCTGCTCAGCAGGGAGCCTGCTTCCCCCTCTCTCTGTCTCTGCCTGCCTCCCTGCCCACTTGTGATCTGTCTGTCAAGTAAATAAATAAAATCTTTTTAAAAATCCAGATTTAAAAAACTGATTACCTTTAAAACCATGACCTTCAGACTGAAAGCTGACTTCTTAGCAGTATCAATGAAATCCAGAAAAGAGTTGAGTTATATCTTCAATATGCTGAGAGAATAGCTGTCAGAGAGAAAAAAAATAGGCCATATTCAAATAATCAGAAGTCAATGTCTTCACAAACCATAAGTGAGTCTTAATCTCACAAAACAAACCGAGGGTTGCTGGGGGGAGGGGGTCGGGAAAGGTGGGTGGGGTAATGGACATTGGGGAGGGTATGTGCTATGGTTAGTGCTGTGAAGTGTGTAAACCTGGCGATTCACAGACATGTACCCCTGGGGGTAAAAAATTGTTTATAAAAAAATAAAAATTAAAAAAAAAAGAAGTCAATGTCTTCAGACTTTTCAGCAAAGCACTGAGGAACAAGAAAACAAGTAATGCCTCTGAATTTGCGGGGGGGGGATGATTTTCCAACCTAGAATTCTACACCCAAACTGCCTATTGTGAGATTAGACTCAAACTCAAGACATGAAAGAACTGAAATCCTTTACTTCACCTGCATTCTTTCTCTGGAAGCTACTAGAGAAGGAGCACCACCAAAACCAGAGAGGGACCTAAGAACGAGGTAGAGATGTGATCTATAATAGAGGTCAAAAGGAAGCAAGTAGAATCTCCAGGATGATGGAATGATGGAAGGGGTGCCCAGGCTGGCAGCTGGACAGCAAGTCAAAAGGCCCCAAGAAAGGGGCACCTGGGTGGCTCAGTTGGAAGCATCTAACTCTTGGTTTCAGCTCAGGTCATGATCTTGGGGTCCTGGTATTGAGCCCCGCGTCCAGCTCCACACTCAGCACAGAATCTGCTTGTCCCGCTCCCTCTGCTCCTCATCCCCACCTCTTTCTCATAAATAAAGAAAATCTTTTTTAAAAAAGGCTCCAGGAGAGGGGCGCCTGGGTGGCTCAGCGGGTTAAAGCCTCTGTCTTCAGCTCAGGTCATGATCCCAGGTTCCTGGGATCAAGCCCCACATCGGGCTCTCTGCCCGGCGGGGAGCCTGCTTCCTCCTCTCTGCCTGCCTCTCTGCCTACTTATGATCTCTGTCTGTCAAATAAATAAACAAAATCTTAAAAAATAAAAAAAAAATTTTAAAGGGCTCCAGGAGAGAGCACTCCAAGAAAATGAAGTGCATGGAATGCTGGGCATCTTTGGCCAGCTGGGGGAATTGCTAGTCAAAGAGAAGTAGTAGAAAACAAGCAACGTGGTGGGAGGGGACAAGTATTAAGTCTAAGGTAAACAAAACATTGGGAGAGAAAAGAAAAGTCATCAGAGTGATGGCTCAATTACAACTAGTGTTTCCATGGACTTGATAATGTGAACACCAATGATCTAACCTAGATTACTCAAACACGGTACTGGAAGGATTTGGAAGGGGTGTGTGGGAGAGAAATACATTATTATCTTCTTTTTTTTAAGATTTTATTTATTTATTTTGATAAAGACACAGCAAGAAAGGGAATACAAGCAGAGGGAGTGGGAGAGGGAGAAGCAGGCTCCCCACTGAGCAGGGAGCCCAATGTGGGGCTCGATCCCAGGACCCTTAACGACTGAGCCACCCAGGCGCCCCACATTATCATCTTCTGTAGTGAAAAAAACCAGTTGATAATTCCTAAAATATAAAAATAAAAAATGGTATAAACGATTTATTTAGGGGCTCCTCGGTGGCAGAGTCAGTTAAACATCTGCCTTCTGGGGCACCTGGGTGGCTCAATGGGTTAAGACATCGCCTTCAGCTCAGGTCATGGTCTCGGAGTCCTGGGATCGAGCCCTGCATGGGACTCCCTGCTTGGCGGGAAGCCTGCTTCCCCCTCTCTCTCTGTCTGCCTCTCTGCCTACTTTGATCTCTCTCTCTGTGTCAAATAAATAAATAAAATCTCGAAAAAAAAATCTGCCTTTGGCTTGGGTCATGATCTTAGGGTCCTGAGACTGGGCCCTGTGTCGGACTCCCCACTCAAGGAATTTGCTTGTCCCTCCCCCTTTTCTTCTGCCCCCCTCACTCTTGTGCTCACTCTCTGTCTCTCAAATAAATAAATAAAATCTTTAAAATAAACACAGAACAAAACAAAAATTATTTCTTTAGAGAACTGGAGGTAAATACCAAAAGAAAGAGCTATAAAGTTTGAAAGTGGTTGATTCTAGGGAGTGGATGATTTAGTGAGTGGAGTGGATGATTTAGTGGGTGGAAACTAGGGATTGACATTTTTTGCAATAAACTTTGTAGAACCATTTAACTCTTCAAGCTTAAGGTTAGACAACCATGGCTTTATTTTGTACAGGTGTAAGTTAAGAATGGTCTTTACATTTTTACTTTTTATAAAGTTTTTTAAAAGATTTATTTATCTTTATAGAGAAAGAGCGAACGCTCTTGATTGAACACAAGCACAGGCAAGCAGGCAGCGGGGGAGGGGCAGAGGGAGAGGAAGAAAGATAATCTCAAGCCAACTCCGCACAGAGCTCAGAGCCCTACTCAGGCATCCCAGTACCCTGAGACCATGACCCAGGATGAAATCAAGAGTCAGACGCTCAACCAACTGAGTCACCCAAGCACACCAGTTTTTACATTTTTAAATTGTTGAAAAAAATCAGAAGAGTATTTTGTGACATGTGAAAATTATAGGAGATTCAAATTTCAGTGACCATAAATGAAGTGTGATTGGCACACAGCTACACTTGTTCATTTATGTGTTGTCTGTGGCTGCTTTTGTGCCACAAAACTGCACAAAGGAGACCACATGGCCTCAAAGACTTACTATGTGGCTATTTATAGAAAAAGTTGGCTGAGCCCTGATTTAAACTATGTTCATATAGGGGCACCTAGGTGGCTCAGTCGGTTAAGCTTCTGCCTTCAGCTCAGGTCATGATCCTTCTGGGGTCAAGTTCCACATCAGGCTCCTTGCTCAGCCAGGAGCGTGCTTTCCCCTTTCCCTCTGCCTGTCGTTCCCCCTGTTTTCTGCACTCTCTTTCTCCCTCAGTCAAAGAAATAAATAAAATCTTTTTAAAAAGGAAGTAGGGGACACCTGGCTGGCTCAGTCTGTACAGCTCACAACTCTTGATCTCAGGGTTGTAAGTTCAATCCACACATTGGGTGTAGAAATTGCTTACAAAAAAATCTTTAAAAAAATAAAATATAGGGCACCTGGGTGGCTCAGTGGGTTAAGCCTCTGCCTTCAGCTCAGGTCATGATCCCAGGATCCTGGGATCCAGTCCTGCATCGGGCTCTCTGCTCGGCAGGGAGCCTGCTTCCCCTCTCTCTCTGCCTGCCTCTCTGCTTACTTATGATCTCTGTCTGTCAAATAAGTGAATAAAATCTTTTAAAAAATTAAAATAAAAAAATAAAATATAAAGGAAGTAGGAAATAGAGAAAATTAAAATTCGTTAAAGACTGGTTCTATTGTGGGGGCGCCTGGGTGGCTCAGTGGGTTAAAGCCTCTGTCTTTGGCTCAGGTCATGGTCCCGAGGTCCTGGGATCGAGCCCGTCATCGGGCTCCCTGCTCAGCGGGGAGCCTGCTTCCCCCTCTCTCCCTGCCTGCCTCTCTGCCTATGTGTAATCTCTGTCAAATAAATAAATAAATAACAAATCTTAAAAAAAATAAAATAAAAACTAAAGACTGGTTTTAGTGGAATTTAGATATAGATAGAGGTATCACTAACAACTCAGAATTGAGAGAATACATTGGTGGAAAATTAACCACTGGGAAAAAAGCCACGTACATAATATCCAAATAACCAAGAAGAGAAAAACAATTGCACTCTATTAATCCAAAAAAAGGAAGGAAAGGAGGCACAGAAAGAAACAAGATATTAAGGCAAATAAAAAATATAAAATAGGATGCCAATTAGATGTGATTATCAATAACTCTATACCATGGTCTTGAAGAAAACACTTAATACCATAAATATGTCAGTCTCTACACATCAACCTATAAATTCAATGAAATCCCAATTAAAAACCCAACAGAAGTGTCTTATGAATCTTAAATTAGCTGCTTCCCAAATTAATTTGAAAGAGAAAATGTAAAAGAATAACTAAGACATTTTTGAAAAAGAATAATAAATATAGTGTTGGGACAATTGGCTATTTAAAAAAAATAAGTTATGTTGAGCACCTATATATGCTGTAAGTGCTACCTTATATAAATAAAGAACCAAACATAAAAATGAAACAACAAAAGCATTAGAAAAACATAATAATGTGTTTACAATCTTTTCATGAAGAGGACATTTCTAAACAAGACTGAACCCAAAGTTCCATATATAAAAAGATTTATATATTTTACTTCATTAAAACAGGCTTTCAGGGGCTCCTGGGTGGCTCAGTCAGCTAAGCATTGGCCTTGGGCTCAAACCACAATCCCAGGGTCCTCAGATCAAGTCCCCTGTCGGGCTTCTCTTTCTGCCTGCTGTTTCCCCTTTTTGTGTGGTCTCTCTGTCAAATAAAATCTTTTTTAAAAAATATGGTTTCTCTCAACATTTAAAAAAATTTTTTTAACTTATTTTTGTGTGTGAGAGAAAGAGAGCACCCACGAGTGCACACGAGGGCAGGGGATAGAGGGAAAGAGGGAAAGGAGGAAGCCAGACTCCGGCTGGATCCCAGAATCCTGGGATCATAACCTGAGCCCAAGGCAGATGCCTAACCAACTAAGCCACCCAGGCCCCCATCGCTTAACTTTTTAAAAAAGCCACAGGTTGAGGGGTGCCTGAGTGGCTCAGTCAGTTAAGCGTCTGCTTTCAGTTAGGCTCATAATCTTGGGGTCCTGGGATAAGCCCTGCGGGGGGCTCTGTGATCAGCAGGAATTTGCTTGTCCCTCTCCCTTGTCCCTCCCCCCACCACCATCCTTCTCTCCTCTCAAATAAATAAATAAATAATTTTTTAATTAAAAATAAATAAGAAAAAGCAACAGGTTAGGAGAAAAGATTTGCAGTTATCTCTCACCGAGAAAAGGCTAGTCAACACAGTATGTAGAAAATTCCTACAAATTAGAAAGCTAAAACAATCCAATATGAAAACAGTAAAGGATAGTAATAGACAATTCAGGAACGAGAAACTACTGATGGCGATAAACACACCAAAAATGTGCGACTGCAAGGATATCGGGCAAACAGGAATCAAGGCAGTAACTGAACACTGTTTTCTCATCCAGAGAATGCCGCACGTCCAAAAGACTAATGACAGCCAGTTTTGATGAGGATGCGGGGAAACGAGCACTCACATATGCTGCAGTAGGGGCAGACATGGCTTTCGTGGAGCGATTAGGCAATATCAAATGAAATATTCAGCGCATGTGCCCTTTACCCAAGCAAGACCATGCGACCCTATCCGCATTCAGTGGCACTTAAGGGCTCTCAGTAGCTAGGCAGTTTTGAATTAAGATGCTCCCCAGTATCTGAACTTAGGATATAGTGTTGTGGGGATGGTGTCATTCACTGGGGAGAGTCATTCACGTTCTTTTAAGATTGTCTCAAAGTCAGAAGGACCAGCTCTCCGAGACTACATCGTGACCTTGAGGAGATGGGGAGCTCCCAGAAGTCAAGTCGCCTCAGGAAAGCTGCAGGGTAGCTAGCATTGGGCTAACGCCACCTCAAGGATCACAAGGAGCTTGCAGCTTGCCGTACAGAAGGTTCTAGAAAGAGAAAAAGAGGTAGCGGAAGGAGACAACGCTGTTTCAGAACAGCATGCCTCATCTCCTGAGAAGCCTAACTGGGGCAAGACTGGTTTGGAGGGTGGGGGTCGGGGGCCAACAAAAGGTAAAGTTCTAGCGTGGCTTATTCTTTAAAAAATATTGTGATAAAATGCCTAAAATACGACTTCACTTATTGTAACACTTTAAAGTGCGTGAAAAAGTCCCCTTCGATACATTCGCCATGAGCGGAACGACCGCAACATATAGTTCGATAGCCGTTTTACCACCCAAAAGTAGACCCTGGACCACCCCCCCCACCCCGCAGAGGCAGTCCTCTTTGAATTGACAGCACAAAGAAATATAAAAGAAATTAAATTATTTCGATTAATGTCCCACAGGCAAAAGACAAGTGTTCAAAATCCACCGCGCGGAGGGAGCGTCGAAGCACCGCCCCTGAGACCCTCGCAGCACCGCGCGGAGGGAGCTGTGCGCGGAGGGATCTGCACAGCACCGCACGAGGGAGCCGCACTACACCCCACGGAGGGAGCCATAAGGCACAGCCTCACACGGCCGGCGGCATTCGCTCCTCAGACACCGACCGCGGCGGTAGCGATGGCGGACGCCAAGCCGAGCACTGCGACGGCCACCGAGGAAGCCAAGCCTGACGCGAAGACTGTACAGGTGCTGCGGGACATGGCCAATCGCCTGCGCATCCACTCCATCAGGGCCACGTGCACTTCGAGCTCTGGGTAAGGTTCCCTCGTCCCAATTCCTCGTGGCCTCAAGCAGCCGGTCTGGCGGCGACAGAAGCCTGAGGTGAAGGGAGCTGTGGGGGGCTGGGCGGGCTCGGTCGTAAAGCCCCGTTTGGGAGCGTGGGGTGCGAGGCCACGCCGCGCGGCGAGGGTGGCGGTCCTGGCCCTCAGGGCCTCCGGCGTGTAGCAGGGAGGAGCCCGGAACGCAGCGTGGCCGAGCGGGGATGAGTCCAGGGGAGCGCGGCCGGGCTGGCGCTGGCAAGGGGAGCGGGCGGGGGGCTCGCCCTCGATGCCGTCCCGATGCCGCCTGGGGGGCGTAACAGAAGCAAGCGAGGGGCGAGGGAGAATTGGCGAAAGGGAGACTTTGCGGTCAGCTAGCATTTTGTGAGGACTTTGGCGTCGGTGTGTTTCACGGATGTTGGCTTTGTGCAGGGTGCTTGTGTGGCTTTAGTTGAGGGCCGTGCTGGCCTCATGGAGTCGGATGTTCCCTTGCCTTTGTTTGGAAGCGTCTGAGGAGGATTGATGTTAATTCTCTAGCTATTTGGTAGGATTCGCTGGTGAAGCCATCAGGTCGAGAGTTTCCCTTCGGCAGAGGCGTTTTTGGCTACAAGATCGATATCTTTATTAGTTATGGGTTTATTTGGAACTTGGGGGGTCACTGCTTGGCTCAGTGGGTAGAGTGTTTGATTCTTGATCTCAGGGTCATGAGTTGGAGCCCCATATTGGGCACGGAGAGTACTTTTATAAAAATTTCTATTTCTTCTTCATTCCGCCTTATTAAATTCTGTTTCCAGAAACTTCTTAGTTTTTTTTTCATATCTTTGAAGGTTTTTTAAAAAGATTTTTTTTTTGAGAGCACGCGGCGCCCACTAGGGGGAGGGGCGGGCGGAAAAGCACGAGTGCAGGACGCGGGAAAGGCGAAGAAGCACGAGTGCACGAGGCGGGTAGGGCGGAGAAGCACAAGTGCCCGAGGTGGGAAGGGCGGAGAAGCACGAGTGCAAGAGGAGGGGAGGGCGGAGAAGCACGAGTGCACGAAGTGAAAGGGGCAGGCGGAGAAGCACGAGTGCCCGGGGCAGGAAGGATGGAGAAGCACGAGTGCACGAAGTGAAAGGGGCAGGCGGAAAACACGAGTGCCCGAGGTGGGAAGGGCGGAGAAGCACGAGTGCCCGGGGCAGGAAGGACGGAGAAGCACGAGTGCACGAAGTGAAAGGGGCAGGCGGAAAACACGAGTGCCCGAGGTGGGAAGGGCGGAGAAGCACGAGTGCACGAGGTGGGAAGGGCGGAGAAGCACGAGTGCACGAAGTCGAAGGGGCAGGCGGAGAAGCACGAGTGCCCGGGGCAGGAAGGGCAGAGAAACACGAGTGCACGAAGTGAAAGGGGCCGCGAGGAAGCACGAGTGCACGAAGTGAAAGGGGCAGGCGGAAAACACGAGTGCCCGAGGTGGGAAGGGCGGAGAAGCACGAGTGCACGAAGTGAAAGGGGCAGGCCGAGAAGCACGAGGGCCCGGGGCAGGAAGGGCAGAGAAGCACGAGTGCCCGGGGCAGGAAGGACGGAGAAGCACGAGTGCACGAAGTGAAAGGGGCCGCGAAGAAGCACGAGTGCCCGGGGCAGGAAGG